>ML677335.1:30189731-30332473 GCA_007922305.1 Dermatemys mawii
AATCTGTTAGTCTATAAGGTGCTACAAGACTCTTTGTCGCTTCTGCAAACTCGATGCAGTATACGTTTAGATGACTAGCATGTCAAAAAGTTAACCAGGAGTCTTTGGTTATAAAAATGAACTAAAATGAACTTAAATTAAAAGGGGAGTAATAATACCGACCTTTGTGAAGTGCTACAAGATCTACTGAATAAAAGCACTAGAGTTTGGTATTATTACTGTATTAATAATTAATTATTATTATTATTGCTAAGATCAGATGTACTTTTAAGGAGAGTCTTTCAATTCCCCTTCCAACAGTCTTCCTATTATCAAAATAGTTTTGGATGCACAAGCAGATGAATTCTCACAGCCCTGTCTTTTAACGGCAAAGTTAGAATGGCAACAAAGCCACTTATTCTGTTGGATATTCACTCCCACTTTCACAGGAGCTAAAAAAATTGTGCTTAAACTATGTTCTCAAATTGAAATGTTATGGAATTCTCCAAAAGATGCAAATAAAGGATCTATCTTTTTGTTACTCTCTTCTGTTGATTTTCAGATGTATGGTTTCTCTCCAAGCCTTGCAGAAAAGCATTTTCAAGCCAAACATTAGCAGTTGCAAATATGTAAATCAGTCATGTGCAACTCATGGCTGAGGGGCTGTAAACTGCAGATCTCCAGGGCAGATATTTTAAGAAGAAAATCTGCATTGGATTAGGAATTGGGAATGTATTACTGAAGCCAAGACCTGAAGTGTCCACATCAGCTCCATCACTATGGGAGGCAGGGCAGACAGGAGGACCCCCATCTCAGCTGCCTCCCCCCCCCCACTGCTTCCCCTGCATCAGTTCCAATCAGCAAGGGTCCCTTCCCTGTTACCGCCATTCAACAGCTTCCCACTGGCCACCTGCTGCATGAGAGGAGAGAGCAAAAAACAGTTCTGACTACTCCACACCTGCTTCCTTGGCAGACTGGGAACCCCTCAGAGACTAGAATAGGAATTCAACTAGTTTTACCTGATCCTAGCTCAGTGCTTAGAAAAGGATAACACGACACTTCTCTCACACAGAGCCGCTCAGGGCAGCTCAGGAGAGGAAAAAAACCAGAGGATTCAACATCCAATTACAGGTCCCTGATTCTCTGTCTGAGCCCAGGTTCACTGGCTGGTGATTACCACATAAAGCAGGGGTCTCAAACTCAGTTTACCTTAGGGCCAGTACCAGTCCACAAATCCTTCCAGTGGGCCAATAATGTCACTCATGCTGCTCAGAACCCGTCTCCCCAAAAAACTTTGCCCCCACCTGCCTAAAGCTCTGGGAGAGATTTTGGGTGGGGGGAGGAATTCTGGGGTAGGGGTTTGGGGTCCATGCTGTGGGAGGGAGTTTGGGGACAGAAGAAGGTGTGTGGGAAGAGGGAGAGGGTTCTGGCTAGAAGAAGGAGTTTGGGAGTGGGAAGAAGTATGTGGGGAATAGATGAGGGTGCAGGCTCTGGGAGGGGGTCAGGGGCTTATCTGGGGGTTTGTCTTCACTAGAGCCAGGAGAGATCGATCTTACGGCAATTGATTTATCGCGTCTCGTCAAGACGCGATAAATCGATCGCCAGTGGTGCCCCCTCGACTCTGTAACTCCAGCTCGCCAAAAGGCGCAAGCTGGAGTTGACGAGGGAGCGCGCCGCCGACCGCTGCCGTCGTGAGGACGGCAGGTAAGTCGGCTGTAGATTCACCAATTTCAGCTACATTATTAACGTAGCTGAAATTGCGTATCTACAGTCGATCTCCCGCCCTAGTGAGGACCAGCCCTGGCAGGGCGGGCCTGGGGGGGCCTCCGCACGCTGCTGCCCCAAGGCACTACTCCCGCAGCTTCCAATTGGCTGCAGGAGCGCTCCGGGTGGAGGAAGCCCTGCAGCCAGTAGCCACTGGAGCGAGCAGGCAGATACCCTTCAGCTCCGATGCCATCACTCCTGGGGAAGGAAGGGTGCCTAGGAGTGGTAGGTGAGACCAAGGAAGAGACCCAGCCCCAAAACAGCTGGAGCCCCACCTGCCACATTGGGGAGGTTCGCAGGCCACAGATGACCTGCAGGTCAGGAGTTTGAGACTCCTGACACAGAGATTGTATGCCAGCTAGGGACAGCTGGAATGGAATGTGCTCCAGTCAAGTGCCCACCCTCTGCATTCAGGCTGTGGGGAAGGAGACATAGGAGCAACTATGCCAGTTCTACATCCACTAGAGACTTGCCAGTGGTTTACGCCCCTTTACTCCCCTGAATGGTGCAAAAGGAGTCAAAGAGAACAATGAATCAGCACCAAAATCCTGGATGGGGCTCCATTCTGAAATAATATGTTCAGCCTCCAGGCAAGGTCCCCCTACTCAGTTTACCCATGGGTCTGTTCTCTTGCCCTTACTTCCTAACCTCTCTCCTTTCAGTCTTTCCTCTCCAGCTCCAAAACCTTAGTCTTCTCTCCCTGTTCCTCAACTCTCTGACCTGTGCTGAGAAAGAAGACTAGAGGCCGGGAGAAAAGGCAGCTCTCCCATCTTTAGAATTCCTGTTCCAAAGTCGATAAGGAGAGGAAGAAGTTCTGCTGCACTGGGCTAGAGTAGTTCTTATCACGTTACATTTCCCCCCTCCCTGCCTACCCTGCCAGTGTGAGAAATCAAAGGATGTCCAAGGAGGATGCAGATACTCCCCATTCACAAAAATGGTGCACTGGCAGACCTGTGACTCAGGACATTTCCCTCACAAGGCAGAGTAGCATGGAACACACAGCCCCTCACTTTGTACAGAAGGCAAGAGCCTCCTGAAGTTTAATTCAGGAACAGGAAGAAGGAACCATTTCTCAGATGGCTCATTTTGCATACAAGCAGAGGAATTAGTGCTCCACTACTTTACACACTGGGGATGTGAGTAGAAAGGTTCATGTCCTCACATAACTGCATAGTGAGCGGAAGGTCCTCCTGGGTCTCTGGCTATGTCTACACTATCGCAGCAAGTCGACCTATGCTATGCAACTCCAGCTATGCTGCTGGAGTCTACATACGTTAGCTCGAGTTACCGCGGGGTCTACACCATGTGGGGGGACTTACCTTACACTTTTTGTCAGGGGCAGAATACAGGGGTCAACTGGAGAGCAATCTGCAGTCAATCTGGTGGGTCTTTACTAGACCAACTAAATTGACCACCGGTGAATCGATCTCAGAGCATCAATCTGGGATGTAGTGTAGATCTGCCCTTAGTCACAGCAAGAACAAGCTTCAGGATACTATACAGATCTTTTTCCTTTACCCATCTGAAAGTAGCCAATTACTTCTCCCATCCCTCACCTGACCCCCACAACATGACCAGTTCCCCTACCCCCGTCACAAGGAAGAGAATTCTCTTACAAGGCCAAACTCTCATCCCTTGTATGTATGTTTTATTTGGGGGGATAAACCCTTAGCCATTTTTAGATCAGGGAAGGCAAAAAGCCTCTGTAAAAAGAAGGAGAAAAGAAGAAATCCCTCCTCCCCCCTTAAAAAACAACTCCTTCATCTTTCTTCGCCAACACTAGGTCTCTCCAAGGAAACAGTTAAGCGATCTAATCACATCAGAGACAGTACTAGTGGCCAAAAGTGCCCTGTTTAATAAGAAAGAGGAGCATTCTTAAACAAAGGTAGCCCCTGAGCCATAAGCAGGAAGCTGGCTATGTGTAACCCTATGAAAAGAGGAGTGTCTAAGCACAAATCTCATAGAAAATCTCCACTGGATACACAAGCCTGGCTGAAAGTAGAGCCAAGTCTAACCACTTTACAGGAAAAGCAGCTTCCAATTATGTTTTAAAGTTTAGCAAGAGTTTATATTTGTGTGCCGTTTCTGTTTTTGTATGGTTGTTCTGCTAACAAAACAGTCATTCTGTGAACTCAAAATGTCTCACTTGTCTACATTTTTTAAGACACATTACTCAGCTTCTCCTCAAACAAACTGTTATTTCTAACACAGTAGTATCAGAAGGTTCAGACCATTGATCTAGACCCTACTGTGCTATGCTCTTTACACACAAAGTAAAAACGAAAAGACCAGGCTCCATTCTGCCATGTCTGTGTGTGAACCCAAGATGGACATGCATCAACTGAGAGGAACAATTTTAACACAGTACATTTTTTTAGTGCAGACAGGGTCAATTAGGTTTCACCTTGGGTATACACCAATATTTAAACACATCTCAAAAGGAGAACTCATTGAATAGGTATACTTGAACAGCCATTGCCACTTTATGTGGAATCTTCTGGCGTTAAATCTCTCACAATAAAGCAATACGCACTATAATATTTGGCTTTAAGTGCTTCGACACATATTTTCAAGACCAGAGAATAATTGTAAGGGTATGTTAAAACTATTGTTTAATAATGTATTCTGATTATATTTAAACATTTACAGTAAGCTGACCTCATTTTTCATAGTTTTAAACTTAAATGATCCCTTATGTTTCAAATACTGGAATAATTTCCTATTTCTGCCAAGAAATCATTCAATTATCTAGGGATGTCACCAAAGTATATTTAATTAAAAAAAAAACCAAAAACAACACTTAGGCCAGAAAAAAGAATTTGCTGGCTGTTGCTAAGGGACCTAGAAATAAACCCTCATATGTTAAACTGTTTATGACATTCCAAAATTTCAGTTACCCAGATACACACACGCACACTCTATAGGCTCTATGGTTCTTATATTTCAGTATTCACAATAAAGATGCCAAAAAAAGTTTGCATGTGTATATTCATATTTCAAAGGTTTGTTTACCAAGCCCTAAAGATTTTGTAAAGTTTGCTCAATGTTTCTTCACATGAACCTGATTAAGAACAGATTTTCCTCTTATCTGTTATTTACATATACTGCTAAAGAAATTTTTTCTAAGAAAAAAAGTGTACCCACACATATCGTATTTATAGATTACCAGAGAAGCTATTTATTGGGAGTCTCTCTACCACATAAGTGTTTACAAAAGTTTGCTCTATATCCAAAATTCCTATATCCAGACACTTTAAACGGCACTAGTTACATATATACACACATACAAAATATTTAACAAAAACAACAAATATTTTATCCTTATAAAGCATTTTTCATCCAAGATTACACTGCAAGTTGGAAAAGTAACAACTTGATTTCCAGTTCATTCTTTCATAGATTCCAAGGCCAGAAGGAACCACTGTGATAATTTAGCCTGGCCTCAGAAGGCCATTGAACTTCTCCAAACTAATGCCTAGAGCAGATTTTTTAGACAAGCATCTAATTGAATTGATTAGCATCCACTGTTATAACCATTAGATCATGCTAACCCCTTAACATTAAAACTATCACCTTCACAGATGAAATATGAACAAGTTTTCACTGTCCTAGGACATAATTAATACAAATAATGTTTACATGTTTTAAACCGGCTGGAAGGAACAGAAGGTGCTACAGCCACAAGGGTTTATTATAACTTCAGCTTTCCAAACAGTTGGAGCAATGCTTAATTTGTAATGAAAGAGGCATTGGGCTCAAGCAATCAGGTGTTGGGCTCAAGCAAATGTTTTTACACTCAAAACTGAATCAGCAAGCCCAGAGGTGCCAGGGTTATGATCTGCCAATGTGTACAAATTAAGCACTCATCTGGCGTTAGAAAGGAGAACTCACATGGTTTTCCTGAAAGTTCACAAAGCGCAACGGTGTGGAGGAGTGGGGGAACAGCAGCCAAAAAGAGGACATATGCCTCTCTCAGAAGACTAGGTTTTTGTAAAAGCATTAATTTTAATGTATTTATTATAGTTTTGTATTAGAATGCAAATATTCTATGCACACTGTAGTTCTGAAATGGCTTGTGGCATCTATTTCGCAAACAGTTTTGGAGAATCCCAGTTTATGCTCCATCAAGCATCTCAATTACCTTAGCATACAGGTCAGGTGCAGTATCTTCAGAATACATCTCAGTCTACTAAAGTTTTCCATAACATTAAAATGCTTCAATGCACCACTTAATTGACCTAATATTTGTTTTATTTTGAAACTATTTCATTTTTTTATATTTCTTAAGACAGTTGGCCTTAACTTTCAAAATTTCCTATGTTCAACTGCCACATAAATATATATACACACACACTGTAAACAGAATGCAGTTAGTAAAAACAGATATAATCAAGCCTCCCATTCACATAATGTTATTAGAGAGTGGGGGAACACTGGTTAGATTATGCCATCAACTGTGGTTCACAACAGACAATCCTAAAGACGTTTGGTTAATACAATAAAAAAAAGTAAATATTTAGCAATATTGAAGCAACACAACTCTAAATTAAGAAGAATATAGCAAGTCTTTTTTTAAAATAAACTATGGAAATATGTATCAGTATTAACTTTGGAGTAACAATCTTAAACTTTACTACTGATACAGTATACAATAAAGATAAATCCTAAATCTCTATACAGTAGAAAACTAACATGACAAAATATTAAGTAGCCCAACCTGGATCTTTGACAGTTTCATTATTTCTGAACGATCTTATTGGACTCTGTTACAGTCCATCTAAACAGGGTATTTTAAACCAAAAGAGGAGTTTCAGAACCAATTCTATTTAGTGATTTCATTTTGTTCTCTGTAGCTACTTAATTATTCATATACTGTCTTAATTCAGACCAGATCTATCTGGCACGCTTCTGAATTTCAGAGGTACTAGAATCACCTTTAATCTCAGATGAAATGTTTAAACAAGCCTCTTTTTTCAAGTGTTAATTGAAGCTCTCCTTACAAAAAGTAAAAATCATCACTTCCTTCCAAGGATAAAATTCAACAAGCTGACTCCAGGGTGAATCCAGTGCCCTGACTCCCTGCTCCACCAAGTAGGTAGCACAGAGAATCTGCAACATAAATCAGCAAAAAAAGGTACATTTTGTTGTCTGTTGCTCATCACCTTGTTGCTACGAAGAGCAGATAGTTCAGCCTGCCACTTTAATATTAATTAGATCAAATTTTTATATGGGGAAATTAAGGGATAGTAAAAGAATTAGCTGTTCCGCTTATGTTTACTCAACTTAATTCTCACTTAAATATTGTAAAAACGTAAAAGAACTTTTCCTAATGCCATCAGTCCAGTCATTTCACTATCATTTTTAAAAAAGCAAAGAAGTTATTTTAAAAAAGCTCCACTCCCTTTTTGGCACTTAGAATTAAAAAAAACACAACGTTACAATGGTCATGAAGGAAAACTTTTAGGGTTAGCTTCACAAGCTGATACATTTCCCAGTACAACTAAAAACATACTTCCAGAGATACCCATTAACTTCTTAGAAATTTTTTGAAGCGCACACACAAAAAGTCTATTTGTGATGAAAAATGCTGTAAAAAAAATCAACAGAACTAGAAACAGAGCCTTCAATATCTACACATTGTAATCTGACGAATAGGGCCATACCAAATTCACAGTCCATTTTGGTCAATTTCACGGTCCTAGGATTTTAAGAAATCATAAACATTGTGATTTCAGCTATTTAAATCTGAAATTTCTCAGAGTAGTGACTAGTTGTCCTCACCCAAAAAGGAGTTGTGGGGCTGTGGACACAAGGCCGTTGTAGGGGATGTTGTTGTACTGCTACCCTTACTTCTGTGCTGATGCTGGCAGTAGCTCTGCCTTCAGAGCTGCGCAGCTGCAGAATGGCAGCTGCTGGCTGGGAGCCCAGCTCTGAAGGCAGAGCGACCACCACCAGCAGTATAGAAATATGGCATGGCATAGTATTAGTTCTGTACCATTGCCTGCAGAGCTGGCCCCTAATCAGCAGCCACTACTCTCTGGCCACACAGCTCTGAAGGCGGCAGCGCAGAAATAAGGCTGGAATGATACGATATTGCCACCATTACTTCTGCACTGTTGCTGGTGGGGTACTGCCTTCAGAGCTGGGTGCCAGGCCAATAGCTACCGCTCTCCAGTCACCCAGCTCTGAAAGCAACACAGTAGTAAGAATGGCAATACCACAACCCCTTTTGGGTCAGGACCCCCAATTCAAGAAACACTGTTCTCCCCCGTGAAATCTGTATAGTATAGAGTAAAAAACACACAAAAGATCAGATTGCACGGGGGAGATCAGATTTCATGGTCCATGACACATTTTTCATGGCCGTGAATTTGGCACGGCCCTACTGATGAATGACCTTTAAAGCATACTGATTACTATGTACTTTTCATAGAACACAATTCTTGTAGACATTCTATCATATCCTCTTAACAGAAAAGTGAAATGAGACTTCTTTACAGATCAGGCCTTGAAGTCTTCACGAAGCTTAGCAAATGGAAGGCTCATGGTTAGCTTACATCTACACATTGTCCCAGCAGGCAAAAAGCTAAGAGAGGAATTGAGGCTTGGTATTTGCTTAAATGAACAGAGGGTTTTCTCTTAAATGTATGAGAATCTTGCATGCAAACCTACTATCCACGGCTGAGTGGGCATTTTTCAAAAGGAAGATCTGTAACCAAATCTAATCATTTTTCAGTAATCATACATTCAACTTTTTATTTGTATTACAGCAGCACCTGATTCTCTTTTCCAGACCAACATCCCATTCCTCACTTGCACACTCTAAAATAAACAACATCCAATCCCATTCACCCACCTCCAGCCTCCCACTCTGACTAAGAGAGACAGACATATATATATTCCCTTGAGACCCACTCACCAAGCCTGACTCTTTCTACATACACACGGACACACACACATGGACTATTTTAAAAAGTTGACAACACAACTAACATAAGCATTATTGGTTAATCTGGCACCATAATTCTGGCTGAATACTCAGATCCTTCACAGGAAGGATGAAAAAGGGGACAGTCACACTACTGCTACTATCATGGCCAGATATCTGTGCATTCAGGGATCTATTAAGATCACATCGGCAAGCAGGTGTTATCACACTAGAGCTGTGATGACAGTCACTTTTTAGATTCCCCTGTGTTTTTTTTAAATTTAACAGTGGTATCTAAGGATGAAGTTCCACCATACTCCATTGCCAAGTGAATAAACATGTCATGTTTAAAATAAAAGATGGTATTGCTGTTGATTATTTACTTCTGTCTCTAAAAAAAAAAAATACCTCCTGCAGTTCCAACGAAGCCTCAACTTAAAACCCCAAAAGGTTTTTAGAACACATTCTTGGGGGAAAATTATATACTGACATTCTTTCCAAATGAAAACAAGATTATTGGTAAATCAGACCCACGTCACATATCAGTTATGCAAATCAATGCAGCACTGTCTCTGGTCCTTTTAGTAACCCACGTAAAATGGTCATGTTGAACTAAATTAGAAAAATTAACAGCTTGGCATTAATATCAGACCTAACATGGAAGGAATGCTACTTTTATATAATATAGTTCAGATTTTAAGAAACTAGCCAAGTGTTTAAGGGCCTCATCCAAAAACCATTGAAGTCAATATAAAGATTGCTGCTGATTTCAATGGGCTTTCAAGTCCAGGGCCTGCAAGAGCCCTGATCCAAATGTCACACTGCTTGTGGAAGTTTATTGCCCCACTAAAATAATCATACAGTAGGGATCAAAAGCAAAGTCATTACTGCACTCTAGTTCATTCTGTTCAATGAAACTTATAAATTTACATCTCCCCTTTCAACTCATTCAGCTGTTTCAGCACAATCTAGTAGTTTTCTCCACTACAAATGTTCATAACTCCACGGCTTACACACAGGAGGTGGGAATTTTCAAAAGGAAGGCTAGGTCTCAGAGAAGCCACCTTTTAAGTTTCACATTTAATCACAAACACTGTTCCTGATTCTATAGTAATTAACTGAATAGAAAGCACTCAGACTTTAGACAGTATATTAATTATGACTCACATATTCAGAATTAGACATTATTTTTAATAAATTAAAATATTTCAGATATGCTATTTAGAGCTACAGAGAATGCCCATCATTTTCTACGGTCAAGCATTTAAAGTAGATGTTTCACTACTGTTAAGAAGCAATTCACAAATAATTCTACTACACAAAGATCTGAAAATAAGAAACAAATATGTTTCATTGCTAAACAGCAGACAGGCACAAAGCCAAACAGCCTGAAATAAGTATTCAAAACAGGGCATATTTTCCAATGGAGGTAGATTATAATATAACCAAAAGGAATGTGCAAGCCTGCAATACTTAACTCAGCAGTTCATGCCAAACCATGATAGCCTGTTGTACTACTTAAAAAACACAGTAACTTGAGAAAGTGATATTATTACAATTGTTAACGGAATGCAAGAACATTTTTAAACTACAAATCACCAAAAATCATTTCATACATATATATATATATATATATATAAATAAAAATCTAGTCATCACATTTGGGATTTGAAAGCTAGAAAAATATCTAAAACCTTTTCGGCTATATGTATGTTAATACCAAAAGAAAATGCTATTTGAAAGGTTTGACTTACCACACTATTATGTCTTTACCAAGAATACTTTTTATGCATTGGAAAGTAAAAACTACAAGAGTGAGAAGTTTTAATAGAAGAACTTTTTAAGCCTCTACAAAGAAAGATAATATCTTCAATTTTATTCTTCTTAATGAGTCAGTGTGAGGTTCTCATGAGCAAAGACTACTATTACAGGAAAGATTGAACCTTCTGCTCTGCATCCCTGCCAACATTTGTACATTTGCTATTTCAAATGTCAGAACATTAAATCAGTCGAATTGTAACTGCCCATGACTGAAATTACCAACATGAAATACCATTCTTTACATCAAAGGATGGCAAAAATGTTCCTTTATACAGCATGTTCTAGGTAACCAATAGCTATTATTATTATACAGTTTTCTTAAGATTCTCATTGATTTATGTGATTAATTTCTATCTTTGCCAATCACTGAAGCATCTTTGCTCCTTATGTTAAAACAGTTCATTTCCAAATGAAAAATACTTAAAAGGAAACAATTAATTTTGCTGCACAATTTAAATCCAGCTTTTACAATATACATGTATAGATACCATACAATTTGCCAGCTCTACAACGACTATAATGACCTATAAAATCAGGCACCCACTATTTGAGTGTGACTGTGCAACAAAGCACCTACCTACCACAAAAACTACTAAACTCACGTCTTCTATGAGTATTCTTCTTCTGTAAACCATAACTGTATTAAACTGTGGTTCATGGACCATCAGTGAGCCGCAAGCTCCATTCAAGTGGTCTGTGCCAGTGTGGCTCTACTAATTAGGTGTTTGAACCCTGGAGAAGATGCACATGTAAGGTGAGGTGGTGGCCTTGGGGGAAAATAGGGAGATAGTGGGAGAAGGCAGTGGGGTGAGAAAAGGGGGTGGGGGGAATTTGGGATGTGCAGGGCTGCAGCAGCCAGAGAAAGAGGCAACTTTCCCCAGCTCTAGAGCTGCGGCTGCCAGGGAGAGATGGCCCCCTTTCCAGCCTCAGTTCTGCGGCTGCTGTGGCAGGGCAGAGATCCCCCTCCTTCCCAGCCCCAGCTTGGGGGCTGCTGCAACTGGGGAGAGGGGGCACATCCATAGCATTAGAAAGGTAAGACTACTGATATTAAAATATGAGTTGCGTGCTTTTATTTGTAGAACAAAAAAAAGATTATTATTATTATTATTATTAAGGGGTTTTTTATATAGCGCTTTTTATCAAAAGTGCTTTACAATAGTTATCTAACGGTACAAACAACATTTGGAAAGTTTGTTAAGTGGTCCACAGAGACCCTCTGCAATTTTCAAGTGGTCTGCAACAAATAAGATTGAGAACCACTGTTTTAAAGCATAAAGGCTGAGCGTCGACACAGCTTTGCTAGACTTTTTGTGGTCCTAGTCTTCATTCTCTATATTCCAGACAGCCAAACTTAAAGTATCATAGGCAAAATAAATGAAATCAAAATGGTAAAGGGAAAATGTATTAACAAAGAATTCAGTATTACCCTGGCAGCAGAACCAGACTCTGTTATAGGAATATGGGTAGTATGAAAAGAAAACTTTCATACCTGTTTGTAAATTAATGAAAAGAGTGTACTTTCCTTATCCAATTTCTGAAAGCTTTGCATGAAAGATAATTTGAGAATCAAAAACAAATATGCAAATGATCAAATACAGAATATCCAGGCTTTGTTTGAATTATTGCTGAAGTATATCAGACACAATCATCCACTAGCATAAATTCTGAACAAAGTTTCAGGCATTTTATTTTCAGTACAATATTAATTCAAAATGCAAAAGAAATATGATCATTAGACTCTAATTAGAAGCAACTTCATTAAGATGAACTGTTGGATTACAGCTACATCACTATTAAAATTTTTGCCTTACCCCAGTCAGAAAGGACTGATATTTACTCTGGGAAAGGTATTCCCAGATTGATAGCATTCATTCTTGCAAGCAGCAAACACTCTGCCAATCAGCCAGAGGATAATTAATCAGATGAGAGGATCTAAGAAGAAAAATTGTGCTCATTGGGAGTTTGAAAAGAGGGAGAAAGATAAAAAAAAGCTATGCAAAATTACCAACAATTATTTCAATGATTTGTATAGAGATTTAATATTAATTCTGAATGAAATGTTATCAATGCCTAAAAATTAGTCAATAATGCCTTATTACTTTTTACAAAGTCTGTATACAGTCAAATAAGGATTGCCTTTCTGAAAACTTATCAAGATAGACCACAATCTTGGGGAATCATCAGCACAGACAGGGACAAGTCATGTTCAACATTATACTAACTGGCCATGGGGACCAACACAAAACCTCAAGTCACATTCTACCTCAATAGCAAACCCGGGGGGGAAGCAGGAATGGCAAATTTCTAGGGGCCTCAAGGTTCAAAGCTACAGTATTTTACCCTTTCCCTTGATGAGTACAAGGCAATGCACCTAACAGTGACCTATCCAGACGTAAAGAACTTCTGAACTGTTTCAACAACAGCATTGTTGACAACAATGAGCATATTAAAAAGTGAGTACCTATTGGATCGAAAAGGAGTTCCATCAAGTAGGACTGTGGCACAAATGTGCAAACTTAAACATGAGGGGGTCCAGTTTTTGGTGTGTTTAGGTATTTTTGCTTGCTTGCTTGTTTTTTGTTTGTGTTTTGTTTTTTAAAGAAGGTGATAAATGGGATGTCTTGACAGAGACACATTCTAACGTCTTCCCACACTGCAAGAGAGGATAAGGAAAAATAAGTAGCATTATGATAGCTACAGAATTTCCCTACTATACGTCTCTAAAAATGTTAATTTTTACTACTGTAATACTACAATGTCAGACATCATAAATATACAAGATATGTGTATACTATATACCAATGGTTCTCAACCAGGGGTATGTGTACCCCTGGGAGTTCTGAGAGGTCTTGTAAGGGGTACAATAACTCATCTAGATATTTGCCTCATTTTACAACAGGCTACATAAAAAGTACTAGCTAAGTCAGTACAAACTAAAATTTCATACAGACAATGACTTGTTTATTCTGCTCTAGATACTATACACTGAAATGTAAGTACAATATTTATATTACAATTGATATTTTATAATTCTATGGTAAAAATGAAAATGTAGGCAATTTTTCAGTAATAGTGGGCTGGGTTCTTTTGTATTTTTGTGTCTGATTTTGTAAGCAAATAGTTTTTAAATGAGATGAAACTTGGGGGTAACACAAGACAAATTAGACTCCTGTAAGAGGTACAGTAGTCTGGAAAGGTTGAGAACCATTGCTATATACCATACACAGGTGTACAACATTCAAAACCTATTTTGAGGTATGACATAGAAAGCACATTATACCGGTCATCGTATTAAATATTGATTAGTAAGACACCTAATCTATTAATGTATGTTGGGGTTTGTTTGTTTGAGTTTTGCTTTTATTTATTTGTTTAATATTAAGGCCATCTTGTCTGTAGATCATTCATAGCTGCTGCCTTAGTCAGGCTACACTTTTTGGACAGATTTGTGTAAATTTAATCTTTTGTAGTGTCCAGCTGTTATGGTGATAGACACACAAAAATAATTAAGAAAATCATTCCAAAATATTCACTTAATTGAGTGTTCACTAAGATTTAGTTTACAAGAGCAACAACAAATGTATTATGAAAGATTTTCTTCCAATATGTCACTAATGAAAGAATCATTGATATACTACTTGACTCCTGCTTCCTTTCTGCAAAAATAATCTAATGAGATTTATTCACAGATCTACTCTGAAAAACGTTCAAAATAAAAAAGTCTGTACACCATGCGATATAGAGTATATAGTAAAGTATGCATACAAAATAGAAAGAGAGTCCTGTGGCACCTTATAGACTAAGGGCTGGTCCTCACTAGGGCGGGGGATCGACTGTAGATACGCAGTTTCAGCTACGTTAATAACGTAGCTGAAATCAGCATATCTACAGCCGACTTACCTGCCATCCTCACAGCAGCAGCGGTCAGTGGCGCACTCCCCCGTCAACTCCAGCTTGCGCCTTTTGGCGAGCTGGAGTTACAGAGTCGACGGGGGCACCGCTGGCGATCGATTTATCCAATCTTGATGAGACACAATAAATCGATCGCCATAAGATCGATCTCTCCCCGCGCTAGTGAAAACAAGCCCTAACAGACATATTGGAGCATAAGCTTTCATGGGTGAATACCCACTTCGTCAGATGCAAATACAAAATAGAGTTTCACTAAATGTACATCATCATTAAGAGTACCGAGCAATAACACTGGATATAACAAAAAGGAAATTTGACCACGTGAGCTATTTAATATGTTCCTGTTGGTGTATTTTTAAGGCATTACAGTAGTTCAGTTCCAAAGAATATTAGGAACCCTAGTAAGTCAAAGTTTATACTTTCACTTGATGGACATCTCCAAAACAAAACAAACAGACAAACAAAAAATGATATTATATGATAGACATATAAATATCTAGTAGCTGGATCACAGTCATGTGAACATAGATTTCTAGGTATTATTCCCAGCTCTACCATGACTTGTTGGGGCCTTTTCGCAAAGTCACTGTCTGTGCTTAAATTAACCATCTATAACAGAAGCATAGCAGCATCCAGCAAGGTCAAGAGATTTTGTTCATGTCTGTACAGCACTTTGAGTTATGTTGGTGGAAGTGCTGTGAGTATAAACTATCAATTTAAGATGTAACTTTGTTCCATAGCATCTTTTCTGAATTTTTCCAACAAACTTAATTTTACCAGTCTTTCATCTCTGATGAAAAAAGACTAATTTATTATGCTTGCCTCTTTATTCCATTTCCTAAGTATCTATTTTTTCCTGCAACAATACCAATTTACTAGAAATTAATTCAATATGATGGAAGTCAGAATTTTTACATTAAAAAAATCTTGTTACTGTGAATTCAATATCCTATTGTTCAATATACTGCTGTGGGGGGTATACAATTTAAACGATCTATGGCACATGCATCCTAGGCTGAAATAACATACAGTATCACAATTTTTTCTCTTAAGTTATACATATGCATTAACCACTGGATAACACAGCTGTATAGTCAGTCTGGATTCTGTTTATGAAGTTTGTTTTACCCTCCCACTCTTACCACCTCAGGCAGTAGAAAGACAGAGGCTGTGGGATGAGGTAATGGAAGTTTATTTTACGGGTGGAGGAAAAGTGAAGAAAAGCTTCAATTTTCGTATAGCACTTTTAACCTGTGACCTTTCTTCACAAATACCTCCTCTTTTGAGTGTCTATATGCAATTTAAAAAATTAGTTTTAAGACATCTTTGATGAGCACAAGTTTAGGATTAATTCAGTTAGTTATAACAAAAACTGTATGCTTCCCTGCACTCTTTATTACATAATGAGATTTCTCTACTAGTAACAAAATATTAACTGGTTAAAGATTAACTTACCCCCCGGAGAAAGAATCTCATTTGAAACAAATTCCAAACATTATAATCAGCAAGTCATACCATAGTTTTTGGGCAGACAATCCAGTTTACCTAGTTACTTCATCCAGCATCCTCTTTCCTCCCCCGCCCTCTTCGGACCACCATCACTGGTTTTAAATAATTTAAACAGAAGTTCTGTGATGGTCATGATGAGTGAAACATTTTCAGGAAATTAACCGAACAATTTTAGCTGACAGATTCCTTAAATAGCAAAAACAAAAAACAAAAAACCCACACCTTTTATTTTTAGCACTTGGTTCACTACTGGCATACGTTTAGCTAAAATAAAATGTTTTCTCCAAAACATATTAAAAAAAAGTGCATTTACTTGGAATCCATTTCTTCTTTATCTCATTCTCAATCTCTACCATTTTTCCAACTTTAATTATTTTAAATTATAAAATTCCAATTACACTGATTGTAAATTATCATATTCAGGGAATTATGAATTTTTTCTTCCATTTTGTTCTCCTGTGTCAAAGATTACATTTTCTAACATTGCTTTAAAATACTTAGTGCACTTTCAGTTCAGAAGGTAATAAAAAGCACTTTGTTTACAGACTTAGAATGACTGCTCTCATGCATAAAAGCAAATATTTTCATTTGTGAAATAATACATAAATGATGAAGAGCTATCAGTTTCATCATGATTTTTGAAAAATGCAGCCTTAACAGCTGAAAAAGAAAAAGTCAAGTATACAGTATTTCTACATCACACAATGATAAGTGGCCATAAAAGTATATGCCTTATACAGGCCATGCTAAATATATGCTAATAATGTACTCCTGTTCCTCCTCTCAAAAAAAAAAGAAAAAAAAAAGCTAGCTCAACTATCATGTGTCATTCTAAACATTTAAAAAAATAAAATGGCACTTTTAAAAAGTTCCATAATCGTCCTCATTCAATTCAGATATACTTTATCCTCACTGAAATTTTAAAGGTAACAGTTTGCAACTCAGCTCAATTCTCACTGGAATAGAGCAAAAAAAGGTATTAGAAAAGGGTACGACCTGGTGTTACAGCCACCTTTGAAACAATATTTTCTATTTATGTTAATATTTTTCAGAACCGGTTTACTTAACTTTCACGGAGAGTGCCATAATTCAAAACACACTGGAACAAAATGCAAGAGATTTAATCACAAGAAACAATACAGACAAATGTATAACAAATCCCAACCCTAACATTATCAAACATTACTACTCATGTGTATCTAATCAGTTACTAAGATTTTTTCACTTAAAAACCTCTAAATCGTTTGCCTTAAGAGCACTACACTGTTAGGTGTATTATTTTAGGTGTATGGATAATATAGCAGTTCAAAATACTTCACTGCAATACTCCTACTAAAACAGAAAAATATTAGAAAAATATCTAGATGGATAAGAATATAGTCATTAAGGACTCTAATATTAAAAAAACTCCAGAAATGAAATGTTTTCGTGCAACCTGAAACCTTCCATTTAATGAAATCTCACTTTGCTAAGTAGCAAAATACTGTCCTATTCCTGAAAGATCTGAAATGCCTTAGATAAGCTAAAAGATCGTGTTTTTAAAATATTTCCAGTAGCCCACGACATTCAAGATTACCTTAAAGCCTATTACAACCTCTTTTACAGTTTTCACCATAGAGCAGAGCTTTATTTCAATATCAGCAACGCTAATAGCGTTTATAGTTAGGATGCTACTGATGAAACCACAGAGCTGCGAAGTGATGTCGTTAGGGACAGAGTTTGACCCTGTATTAATACAAGTGAGATTTTTACGAACTGAGGGTAACTCAAGATGAATTTTGCAGGAGGGTCGGATGAAAAGACCAGAGCTCAGTCTCCACCGCTTTCTAAAAGAATCCCTTCTCACTCCAGGAGAAGCTCCGTTTGCCAGCCCTGACATCTGCAGACAGCAGCGAGTTTCTCCACATCTGGGACTGGGAGGGCTAGGGAACAGGGACGGGGACGGAATGGGGAGGCCGTTTCAGAGCGTTCTCTCTGGGGACCGTTTCGTCTCTCCGAGGCCGCCTTGAGAAGCACAGAAACGGGACCATCCCAGCAGGAGCAGCCCTGCTGCGCCCCGGGGTCAAACAGCAAATGTCCCGGCTCCTGGGGGGTCCTGCGGGGGCAGAGGCGAGTCCACAGCCGGAGCCAGCCCTTCCCCGGAGGCGGGGCAGGCCCCGGGAGAGCGGCTGGGCGCCCCTTACCGGGGAGAGAGCAGCCGCCTCCTGCCAGGGGACCCGCTGGAGCCCAGTGAGGGGACGCGGCTTCCCCAGCGCCGCGAGCACCTCCCGCCCCCGGCCCGCTCCCCGCTCCCCGCTCGCCCGGCGCTGCATCCCGCGGCTCCCCCGCTCACCTTGCAGCATGGCCTCCAGTTTCTTCCTGTCCACCCGGAATCGCTCCTCGCCCCACTCGGGGCTGCGCAGGGGCCGCGGGCCGGCCGAGTCCTCCTCGGAGCCGGGCAGCGGGGAGTCGGCGCTCCGCTCGCTGTTGGAGCCCGGGTCGGAGAGCGGCTGCGGCAGGTAGCCGCTCAGCGGGTCGCACTGCGCCGCCATGGCGCCGCCGGGCGGCCCCCGCCTCTGCTCCAAGCCCCAGCGGGCCGCTTCCCCGCGGGACGCTATCTGCCCCCACAGCCGCCCCCCCGCCTCATCCCAGCCGCTGCCTGCCAGAGTCCCGGCCCCGGCGCCGCTGCCTGCGCCCGCCTCTGCCTCCGGCTCCCCGCCGAGTGCGCCAGTCCCCGCGCCGGCCGCGGCTCTGCGGCGCCCCCACCCCGCCCGCAGTCCGCACAGCATCTCCGCCTCCATTGGGCAGCCCGCGGCCCGCCGGGAGGGGCAGGGGATATCCCCGGGCCGGGGGAGGGGGCAGGGGATCCCGGGGGAGGGAGACCCCCCCGCCCGTCATGGGAGTGGAGTGAGCCTGGCGGCGCGGGGCCGGCATCTCGGTGAGGGGCACCCACCGGGATCCCCAGTCCCTCCTGGGAGCGCGGAGGTCACCCCGTCATCCCCACCCCAGAGAGACCCCCACCCCATGGGGGCGGGGGGACACGCTATAATGGGAGCACGGGATCTCCCCATCGGCGGGACAGAGAGGTCCTTATCCTGGGGGACACTTCTTCGTGAGGTGGGGGATCCCCATGAAAAATGGAGGGGAGACACCGGTCAGGGAGATCACCACCATCTCGGAGGGAGAGCCCCATCATTGGAGTGTGGGGATCCTTATCCTGCATGGGAGACACACCCCGTCATGAGGCAGAGGGATCCCCATTCTCTTGGAGTGGGTAGTCTATCATGGAGAGTAGAGTAAGCACCCCCTAGGGACAGACACTTCACCATGGGGCAGTTGGATCCCTCCAATCCGAGGGAAGACACCCTCTCACAACGCAGTTAGATCCCCTATGTCACTCCATGGTGGGGATCCTTATCTTAAGGGAGACACTGCACAATGGACATAGAGGGATCCCCATTGGGGAGGGAAGAGTATGGGTGATTCCATCATAAAGAACAGAGACCCCCCTGCTGGAGGAAGCAATCCATGCTTTTCATCTGAGGAGGAGGGCAGGAGGATACCAGCAAAAGTGGAGACACCCCATCGTTAGGAAAGATCTATGTCCCCACCTGCTGAGATGCCTTATCATAGGAGCAAGCAGAAATAGGACATCCCCAGAGAAGTCAGTGAATAGGATTAGAAGCACAGGTTGTGGGGACTATATATCAATACAATGATTGCAGGATTAGGGCCATAGTCTTCTCAAACAGAAAGAACACACAAACTTTGTAGGGCTTCTATGAATACATCTTTTAAGAAAGAGAAGGAAAAGAGCACATATAATAAGATGATATAAAATTATGAAGAGTCAACTGCTTGACCTCAATTAATCTGCTCCAAAATACAAAAAATAAGTAATAACATAATGAAGGGATTTTACTTTAAAAGTGGCCCCCAATCTAAACTTTCAAAACCTAAGATACATAAAAAATGTTCCTACATTACACTGGCAGTTCTGAAAACCTAAACAACGCAGAAGGTGTAGCAACAAACACCCTGAAATTGACTTCACTGAAATTAGTTTTTCATTGTTGAAACTAAGAGAAGTGCAAAAAGTAAATAAAAAGCATTAGTAGTGGGACATAAATTAAGTTTTTAAATGCCTTTCACTTTTTATACTCTAATGTGTAATAAATAGGTTAAGAAAAGTGTTTGTTTAAAACACATGGGGATGTAGCAGGTGATGCAAATTAGCATAACTGAAGCTAGGAAACTGTCCCAGGATTTTTAAATTCAACATGTCCCTTTAAGCGAATAACTTATCAAGGTTCAGTAAAATAATATGCATTTATATGAAAAAGAATGTATCTGTGGTTACACTAGTTAGAATTAAAAAAATAAGGGTTATCAAACCTCAAACTTCAAGGCATAATTGATTGCCATCTAGATCAAGGAAAAAGCTATACAATAATATACTCAGGGCTTGAAAAAGTTGGAAAAGTTATAACAGTATAAGGCAAACTGTGATTTAGTTTATGGGGGGTTTTTTGGAAGCAGTTAAAAGAAAACTGGAAAAAGCCATTCTTATTCCAGAATAAAAGTGTCCACATAGTGAGTTATACTGGTATAACTACAGAGATTTAACTATATTGGTATAATTATACCAGTATAATTGGAAACATTTCCCATGTTGACAAGCCTTCAGCTGATGTATCTGCTCTTCTACAATGTGTATTATGGACTCAATTCATTGTATGCCGGTAAGAGGATAGAATGGATGACTTAAAATACTTCTGTCTAAACTATCTATAATATGATGGGATATCATCACTATGGTGATTGGCAATGATCAGTTGTAGATGCTGATGCTTTAAGATCTGAAAGTAACTTTTGAAACCACCGAGTGTTATGTTCTGATATGTTGATTGTAGTCCTTGGACGGTCTAGAGGACACTAATACTGTTCTAGGTGGTCCCTTTCTTTCTTATCTGAAACGTCCCACAGTGTGGTTCTGGGCATTTATACCCTTGTTGTATCCTGGCTGAAGGCTTATCTACATGTAAAAATTATTCCAGAATAATGTAGGGAGTGAAATTAATGTGAAATAGCTATTCTGGAATAACTCCACTTGTAGACAAGCTCTGTCATATAGAGTGTATTCTGTCTGGGGCAGGACTGTTTTCTTTTTCTTGTTTGTACAGGATATAATAGGAACCTGATCCTTACATTGGTTTTGTAGTTGCTTGCATATAATAAATAATATATAATTATAATAAAAATAATAAACAATGCTAACAGTAATTCATAACTGCTCGTAGGTATCTCTGATATGGGGTTCCTCAAGTCTCTGTATTGCTACAAGTCTGAGGAGGCATTAATGGAGATAGGGAGGCAATTGGGGCTATAGTGTCTTCAGTATGCAGATGAAACACAGCTCAAGTCATTTCCGTCATATCCAAATAGTGCAGTGCCAGTGGTTACGTCACTGCCAGGCCGAGATTTAGACTGACATAAAAGTGAACTGAAAGAGGATCATTACTGGGGCATAGGGAGAAAGATTTTGAGCTTTTGACAGGGATAGTTCTGCTTCAGTTAATGATAGTTTGCCTTTTCTCAAGGAGTGTACAGTTTAGGGGCAGTTCTTGACCCCTTTCTCTTGCTGGAATTTTAGATGCTGTCAGTGCCAAAGAGCACCATATTTTATCTTGAACTCTGCAATGTTTGCAATCCTTCCTTTCAGTTCTGGACCTCATCATTGCAGTACAGACCTTTGTAACTTCTAAACTGTACTACTATAATGCACTTTACAATAGTCCTAAAGCCAGCTCAGAGGTTATAACTGATTTAAAAAGTGATTGTTCATCTGTTATCTATTGTTAGCTGTAATAAATGTGGATAGTCGCTTCTTCAGGAGCTGCACGGGTGTTCTAGTTGACTCCAGGCATGATTCAAGGTGTTGACTTTGATTATAAAGCCCTACGTGGGTTGGATTCTGGCTACTTGGGACACTACTTGTTTTCCAGGCACCATCCTGACAGTATGTTTTTAGGAGCACTTAAGTTTTGACATTTATTAAACATTCAGGTAGCAAAACATTCTTAATGGCAAGCTATCAGTTCTAGCACCTGAGTCCCAGTGATTTGACAGCATATGAAATCCATCAGGACACAGTGTGATGCCCATATCTCTTACCAAGAATTTGCTTGTACGATAGTTTGGAAGGATATTCATTGGAGAGGGAAATATCATTTTCCTTCATGGTTAAGAGTCATACATTTTATGGTTGTATTCAGTTTTTTTGTATGTATTCAGAGAGGTAAAAAGAGGCATGGGGCATATTTTATAAATTAGTATAAAAAAAGGAAAGTGATCCAGTATAATTCTAATGTAACCCAAATCTCAATCTGTGCCACACATGGGAAAGAGATCAGTGTTCACATCAAATAGGCTTGAAATTGAAAGGACTCTGATATTCTATCCCAGGTCATCAGCAGCCAAAGTAGTCTAAATTTTTAGCTACTATAGAGGCTGGGATATGCCTCGATGAATGGGTAGGTAATATGGGCCTGATTTTCAGAGTGAAATGTGTCTAATTCCTCTTGAAGTGAATGGTAGTTATGGTTGCTTAGCACCTCTGGAAGTTAGGCATATAGGTATTTTTTACCCTGTCTGACCCTGCTCCATGGAAATCATCCATAAGCTGATGAAGTGTATAGTCCTAGATTCTCAGTGTAGGAGTTCACCAGTCTTGAATTTTTTCACATCTCTCAACTAGAGCCAAGGAGCTCCACATATCTGGCTATGATACATATCACATGGTATATTGTACAGCAGTATGTTTTTCATCAGCCATGTAAACAATAAAAGAGATTACGGGTCTTTTTGAAAATGATTTATTCAATTTAGTTCCTAATCATTTTCCTTAAATTGGAAACAAACCCAATTCATGATGTGGTTTTCTACTAAAAATAAAAAGAAGACCCTTTGCTTTTTTATTGAAGTCCATGTAAATTGGCAAAAAAACCCAAAAACCCACCCAGTTTTGGTTATTACAATTTGTACTGATTATATATACAGCATAGTGTCATGTACTGTATAAAAATATTCTATTTCTTCCATATATTTCAACAGAGGGATAAAATGTAGGTTACACAGAGAACTTAATCTAAGTAGAAAACCACATTCTTAATGGTTAAAACAATATTATATGTGGATACAACTGGGGAGAATGGGAGGAAGTTGGCAGATATTGGCTCTGATGGCTAGAGAGAACATCAATTGAAGTTGACTTTGGCACACAATTTATGCTGGCCATTTTTGTGTGGCTAGTAGCTTGATCAAAGAAAAGAATAACAGGATCTTTCTCATTTTGGCATATTGCTCCTATTTTCCTGCATTCTTTCCTCTCTTTTTTCATTCTAGTCTCTTTACCTTACCACTTATATACATAATAGCTACAAATCTCAGAAAAAACATAGCTATATAGATAAATAAAAGGGACTTTTGACATAGCTTTAATCTGACCTAACCTATATAGAAGTCTACTGCATGATACACAAATGGGGGTGAAATGGATACCATGAAGAGAAAATTAAGCAGGATCCATGAATCCTGAGATATAATCTGAATCTCATGGAGCCACAAAATTTGGATCCACAAGGGATCACTGCTGGAGAGTGTTTGGGTCCAGTACTAGGCCTGAGGAAGCATTAGTAAGGCATGAGAATGATTAAACAGTGGATTTATGGCCCATCTCAGGGAAGCAGCTGCACTGTGAAGCTAAATACTGGCTGCACACAGAAAGGGGAACAGTTGTGCCCCCCTCTCCTTTTTCCTTCTCTTCCTCTCTCCCTGGCTAAACCTAGTCTCCTGTTCACTTTGATTTGGCCATTTATGGCTTGAAGAGGATAACCTAATGGTCTGAGATTAAGGTTGAAGATCCTCTCAGATTACATTTAGGGGTCAAGTCTGTGTCATGCTGTCAGGAGTCAGGTAGGGTGCAAATGGGTTCACCAGGCAGCAGCCAACCCAGTCTGCATGTGAGTCAGCCAGGTGCATCGGGCACTTGCAGCATTCGCAAGGGCTATCTATGCCTGCCATTGCCACATTCTACACACCCAGGATGCTTCAGTCAATCATAGGAGGACTACAGCCAGCCAAGAAAAAATAGCCAGCACAGAAAATACCTCCAGGGTTCTGAGATAGGGGATGGAAGAAGAAAAGGGGGAATACTGAATTTAAAACATTATATATGAATATTTTATGGGGGGAAATTAATGCTAGTTTTTGCTTATTTTAGGTGAGATTTTATTGTTGATGCTGGTTGTATACATATGTTATGGCTCTTTGGCCTGCTTTATTGTATTTATTTATTTGGATTTTTAAAACATAAATTAACACGCATACAAGCTCTGCAAAAGTAACAGGTGAAAATGGGTTGGACTGTGGAACCTTTACTCACCTCACTCCATAGGTAGCTGCCATTCATTTCAGTGTGTAAGGGGATCACAGTCTGGCCAAATATCATGGAATGCTCTTCTACACCTAGCAAAGATACTGGCAAATAAAAGCCCACATGAACAGAAGTAAAACCCACCCAGGCCACACATTCCTGGGAGAAAAGATGGACCTTTCCATGTGTTCTGAATGTGAATAAACCTAGACTCTGGTAAACCATAAGGGAGTAAATTCCAGACCCCAGTCACTCTCATGGAGAATTCCCTTCTGGTGGCCTCCTCCCTTTTTCAACTGCTGTCGTAGCTGAGACAGTAATGCCAAGGTGATGATCTTTTAGGTCACCAAGTACCAAACCACTTATGGTAGGTCTGCCCAATCTGTGGCCCAGAGGCCAGCTGTGTCCTTTAAAACTCCAAAACTGTGGATTTGAGGGTAACTGTTTAGAAGAAGATGTATATTTGTTTAGAAGTTGGACATGTATTCTCTGAATCACATCTTGTGATTTCCTGTTGCTAAAGGGAAGAGGTAGGAGGTATTGTTTTTCCCACAACCTCCCCTGGAAGCCTCACCTCTAATGTGATATCTATCAGAACCTAGGGGAGTGCCTAGCAAAGGATGGATTCTCTTCCACACATGGTTACACAGGGCAACCCGGGCAAGGAGATGAGGGAAAAGAGAAGCTGAGAAACAACATGAACTTGCAGCTCCCTGATTCTCTCCCCAGTCCAAATTACAGTAACCTGGGACCATGCTCAAGCTGGTGCCAGCTGGATTTCAGCACATTGTAGCTCCTTTCCACCTCTGACACACTCCTTGTGCTGTTGGAAAGGAAGCTTAGAAGCTGCCTGTATCACCTCTAGGTCATCTGGGTACTCTGATGTCAGTCAGGGGAATCCCCACAGGGGCCTTGCAGGTAGTTTCCTTTTACACTCTCTGATTGGAGAAAAGCCTATGGAATAGGACAGAGTGTCTGCCCCGAGGTATTGATTGTGTCCTCTTGACCTGATTGAAGAAACATGTTTGGCTGCCAGGCAAAAGAGATCAGACACCATTGCTTTAGGGCAACTAGGGATACACGTACTCCTGGGGGTACTTAGAGGTCTTGCAGGAGGTACGTCAGCTCATCTAGATATTTGACTCATTTTACAACAGGCTATATAAAAAACACTGGTGAAGTCAGTACAAACTAAAATTTCATACAGACAGTGTCTTGTTTATACTGTTCTACATAATATACATTGAAATGTAAGTACAATATTTATATTCCAGTTGATTTATTTTATAATTATATGGTCAAAATAAGAAAGTCAGCAATTTTTCAGTTATAGTGGGCTGTGATTCTTTTATATTTTTATTTCTGATTTTGTAAGCAAGTAGTTTTTAAGTGAGATGAAACTTGAGGGTATGCAAGACAAATCAGACGCCTGAAAGAGGTGCTGTAGTCTTGAAAGGTTGAGTATAGGCTTTAGGGCCTTATATTGTAAGTTAAAACCAACTCCACTGTTTGTACAATGCTGCTTAGCTTATTTGGCATTTTGAGGGTTTTTCCTCTGAGGTAAGATGTATTTCCATCAGGCTTTATAAATGCTGCTATGGATGTGTTTGTATGACCTGCGCATAGTACTTGTGACTGGGATAAGAACATAAGAATGGTCCTACTGGGTCAGACCAAAAATCCATCCAGCCCAGTACCCTGTCTTTGGACAGTGGCCAATGCCATGTGCCCCAGAGGGACTGAATAAAACAGGTAATCATCAAGTGATCCATCCCCTGTCGCTCATTCCCAGCTTCAGGCAAACAGAGGCTAGGGATGCCATTCCTGCCCATCCTGGCTAATAGCCATTGATGGACCTATTCTCCATGAATGTATGTAGTTCATTTTTGAACCCTGTTATGGTCTTGGCCTTCACAACATCCTCTGGCAAGGAGTTCCACAGGTTGACGGTGTGTTGTGTGAAAAAATACTTCCTTTGGTTTTAAACCTGCTGCCAATTAATTTCATTTGGTGACCCTTAGTTCTTGTGTTATGAGAAGTAGTAAACAACACTTCCTTATCTACTTTCTCTACATCAGTCATGATTTTATAGACTTCAATCATATCTCCCCTTAGCCGTCTCTTTTCTAAGCTGAAAAGTCCTAGTATAATTAATCTCATCATACAGAAGACGTACCATGACCCTAACCATTTTTGTTGCTCTTTTCTGAACCTTTTCCATTTCTAAGATATCTTTTTTTAGGTGGGGCAACCACGTCTGCACACAGTATTCAAGACGTGGACGTACCATGGATTTATACAGAGCAAGGATAGGCAAACTATGGCCCATAGGCTACATCCGGCCCGCAGGACTGTCCTGTCCCGCCCCTGAGCTCCCAGTCAAGGAGGCTACCCCCGGCCCATTGTCCGCTGTCTCCCCAGAGCCACACTGCCACATGGGCAGCGCTCTGGAGGGCGGGGCTGTGCGCTTCTGCAGGGCAGCATGGCAGAATGTCTGGCTCTGGCCTGGTCACATGGCTGCTAGACGTGCTACTCTGAGCGGCATGATAAGGGGGCTGGGGCCAGGGGGTTGGATACAGGGCAGGAGGTCCCGGGGGACAGTCAGGAGACAGGGAGTGGTTGGATGGGACAGAGGTTAGGGGAGGGGGAAAGCAGGGGATGAGGAACGGGGGGGCAGGGATTGGATAAACATGGGAGTCCCAGGCGGCCTGTCGGGGGCAAGGGTGTGGATAGGGGTCATGGCAGTCAGGTGACGGGGGGGTTGGACAGGGGATGAGGTTATGAGGGGAGCGGTCAGGGGCCAAGAAGTGGGGTGAGGGAGGAGGTGGATGGATGGGGGGTTTTAAGGAGGGCAGTCAAGGGGCGGGAAGTGGGAGAGGGTTGGGTGGGGGCCAGGCTGTTTGCCAACGCACAGCCTTCCCTACCCGGCCCTTCATATAGTTTTGTAACCCTTGGGCCAAAAAGATTGCCAACCCCTGATATAGAGGAAACATGATACTTTCTGTCCTATTATCTATCACTTTCTTAATTATTCCCAGCATTCTGTTCGCTTTTTTGACTGCAGCTGCACATTGAGTGGATTTTTCAGAGAACTTTCACAATGACTCTAAGATCTCTTTCTTGAGTGGTAACAGCTAATTTAGAGCCCATCATTTTATGCATATAGTTGGGATTTTTACTTCACATTTATCAACATTACATTTCATCTGCCATTTTGTTGCCCAGTCACCCAGTTTTGAGAGATCCTTTTATAGCTGTTTGCAGTCTGCCTGGGTCTTAACTATCTTTAGTAATTTTGATATATGCTGATACCAGTAATTGGGAGACATTGTGCAACTTTCTGAATTTGTTAACTTAATTAATAAATAAATAAGTAATTTTACAAAGGGAAATGTATTAGAAGCTACACTTGGTTCATTTATTTTGGCAAATGCAGTTTAGTTTTAATTACTTGAAATTATTTCAGATTATTCAACTAAAATGTACTTTTTACAAAAATTATATTGTGAGTAATGTGAGATCTCACTACCACAGTCTGCTCTTACGTTTTCTAAGAAATAGGCAAACTACATCATTTTTATGCAAATCATAAGGTTTATGCTGATGCAAAATCTGCGTTAATAAGATATGATGTAATAGGTCATATTCATCTTCTTTGCCATAATTTGGAGTAACACTAAGCAGAAAGTTATACATTTGGGAATTTTGTTTGGTAAATTCTCTGTCTTTTTCAGAGTGATCAGGGTTTGTATAATAGTATTCTCAAAGATAATTGGAAATCCCCAGCTTCATTATGAAGTGGTATCTAATGAGCACACCAAGTATTGATGAGTAGAACCAAATTCACTTGTAATGATGTTTTTTTTTCCAGAAGTGAACCAAGAATTTTTCCTTTTCCTTAAAGTTATGTGTAAAAATTAGTTTGCAATGTATTCAATGTTCGAGTCTTGCTTCTTCTCCTTGTGGATCAGTATAACAACAGTAATGGAAATCCATTTTGTAGTCCCTGATTCAGGAAACCATCTGTATTCAGGAGGGAGATGTATAAGAAGTTCAAAGGATCATTGAGCAGTCAAAATGCATCTCAGGGAGACAATATTTAACATTTCCTCCTTACAGTTTAGTTGTGGAACCTCATTTTTATTTTTTAAAGCCAAGGAAAACATCCCTAGTCGTCAGCAAAGACTTTGTCTGTACAGAACTCTGATCAAACTTGACCTTTAGCTAGTATAAGCTTCATTAAAATCAACAAAGTTATGCTGTCAGTGGAGCTAGGATGATTTACATCAGTTGATGATTTGGCCCCAAGTGTTTATTACATGAACGCCCTTGGATATAACAGGATACAAAAATGGTTCTAGTACCCGAAATAATTAAAACCGAAGTGGAGAAGAGAATCATTGGCAGTTACCTGCTATCCTAAAATGCTGCTGCCAAAACAGCAAAAACTTAAGGAAATGACTCATAGTGCTCAAAAGAAAGAAAAACAGCCTACTAATGGCAAGAAAAGCTAGGAGAATGTAGACATACTGTTGAAGCAAAGGTTTCTAGTCCTCAGAGACAGAAAACACTGAAAATGGCTGAATTAAAATCCTGACATGAGCCTGCAATATTGTTATCATCAGGTTATGGATTGTAAATGGCCAAGAACTTTGATAGTTTTGAAGGGACAAATGTTGCTCTCAGTTATGTGCATGCAGCCCCATTGAAGTGAATGGGTTTCTACACATGTATGATAGCAGAATTTGTCCCAATGATCTCACAGTTTCAAGTATTCTTTGCCAGTTTTTTTTTTACAAAGATTAGTATTGCAACACATGGGGTCCAGCATATCCATTAGGTGCCTGTCTCCCAGGTGTGCCTTTGAAAGTCTCTCCCATGAATTCTACCTGATGTTATATTAAGGATTTCAAGTGCTTAAGTGTTTTGTATCAATTGTACATTTTTAAAAAAATTCACACTTAATATCAATAAATACATATTTATTGACAAGAGAAGAGAAAAAAATCATATGACTGACCCAGGTTCCTGTGCAAAGCCCTACAAACTTTGTACTGAGGTATTAATAAACAAAACAAAAGCAGTAAAGTTAAACATCGCTAACCTAGACTTGCATTATAATTTAAAATATGCACCTTAGCATAGAATCCATTTGAAAAAGAGAGCGTATTAGGCCAAACCGGACAGTCTCTATGCAAAAGAATAAAATGGACACAAATCTGGCATCAGGAATCGTAACATTCAAAAACCAGTAAGAACACTTCAGTCTCTCTTCTTCTATTACAGACTTGAAGGTGTCAATTTTAAAATAGAAAAACTTCAAAAACAGACTCCAACAAGAAGTTGCCGAACTCGAATTAATTTACAAATTGGACACTATCAACCAAGGGTTAAACAAGGACTGTGAATGGTTAGTCATTACACTAATTGAATCTATTTCCCTAAGTTAAGTTTCCTTCACACTTTCTTGTCAACTGTCTGACATAGACCTACTTGATTATCACTACAAAATGTTTTTTTTCCTCCTGCTGATAATAGCTCATCCAAATTAAACAGCCTCTTAGAATTGGTATGGTAATTTCCAACTTTTTATGCTTTCTGTGTACATAAATACATCTTACTTCTGTGTTCCATTCTATGCATCCGATGAAGTAGGCTATAGCCCACAAAAGCTTATGCTGAAATAAATTGGTTAGTCTCTAAGGTGCCACAAGTATTCCTCATTTTCTTTTAGGTACAACAGTTATTTAGCATTTATTCAGTCATTAACAATGGAATTTAATAATGATTCAGCTCCTGAATCAGTAGCATTACCTTCAGCCAAATCTCCCTTCCTACCAAAGATCCAGGAATGCCTGAGCTAGAATCCATCATTAGACCAGGGAGGGGCAATCTTTGTGAAGACTCTGGAACTTGTTCCCCACCTTGCTCTGGAATAGCTGGAACTTGATGACCTTCCAGGCACATTGCAAAGATGTCTGTTTGATAGGCTCTGTGGAGTGGGTCGAGGATTTGCTTCCCATAATGATAAGGGGTTGGAAAGGAGTTTCTGTTGAAAAATTACGTAAATGCTGCTGGGATTTTATTGTATCTTTAACTATAATGGGCATCTATTTTAAATTTGAATACATAAATATTTCAAATAGCTTGTCACCTCCACAAAATTGTCAGGACTTGACCCTTATCCCAAATGGTAAAACATGAAAGTTACTATTAAAGTGCAAAAGAGTGAGAGAGGGACAGAGACAGTTGGGAGACATAGATAGAGGTGGTGTTTGATAGGGAATTGTATCAATTGTAACAATATGAAGCAGTATATCGTTTTTTTCCCAGCTATCTTTTCTAATAGAAACAACACAGAACTAAGTAATTAGTCCTTTACGGACTGTGCATCCATCATAATGGGTCACTGTTTTCCTACTGTTGCAGGGTACTCGGTCTCCCGTAGAAATGAGGCACACACACAGCTGTTGAATAGAAGTAGTGAGTTTATTGAAGGCAAAAGTGGCACACTCGCAACGTTGCTGCCTTCGTCACTGCCACTGAGACGGGGAAAGCCCGACGCATCGGAGCAATGCTCGGGATGAAGCCCACTGCGCGTGGGCACACAGGCAGAGAAATAACAGGAACATTTGCATCTCATGCATACCTCATGAATAACTAATACCTTATTTCTGTCTTGTTAGTATTACATACTGCAAGCAGGTGTCTCATTACAAGGCAAGCAGACAGTGAGAGCCAATCACTCCGGCATGTGAAATATGCGATAACAGGGCAGGAACTGATAACAATGGCCGAGAGTACCCTTTCCTTCCCAGGAGTGGGGGGGAAATAAGCACCCTTTCCCTCCCAGGAGTGTGGGAGGGAATGAGCACCCCCCCCCAGAGTGGGGGGGTGAGCACCCCTTCCTTCCCTGGAGTCGAAGATGAGAGTGCCCTTATTATTCTACCATAACAATGTCTTGCACACCCTTACACCTACATATCAATACATTATGGGGCAATAATGTATTATCTTAGATAAAACTGTTCTTTAGAGACATTAGTCCTAAAAAGAACTGGCAAATGGACATGGATAGAAAGTGAAGTACAACAGCAAAGTTATTGGTGGGAAAATCTGCATCAGAAAGGGCCAACATCCTATTTTTTTGCTGAGCATTTTTCAGGCAAGGAAAAAGACCAGAGAAGTTTTTCCATAATGCCAAACTGGATACAAGTTAAGTGTTCTTGCAATATATCATGCTTTTAAATGTTGTGGATGTTTAGTGATACTTCCTGAAGTATTTGTCTAGGTCAGAGATTCTCAAACTGTGGTCCGCAGACCACCAGTGGTTTCTGAACTCCATTCAGGTGGTCCGTGGATAGTTCCCCCTAAGGAGCATGCCCGGGTGGCAAGAGAATGATGGACTACCCACCTAATTAGTGGAGCCACACAGGAGTGGCTCCACTAATTAGGAGTCTGAATCCTAGAGAAGACGCACATATAAGGTGAGGTGGTGTCCTTGTGGGGGATAGACAGTAGGTGGGAGGGGACAGTGGGCTGAGAAGAGGGGGTGGAGAGGAATTTGGGACGTGCAGGGCGGCAGTGGCCAGAGAAAGAGACAACTTTCCCCAGCTCAGGGGCTGCCGCGGCAGGGGATACCCCTTTCCTTCCCAGCCCCAGCTCAGGGGCTGCCGTGGCAGGGGAGAGAGGGCACATTCATTGCATTAGAAAAACTACTGATATTAAAATACAAGTTGTGTGCTTTTATCTGCAGAACAAAAAAAAAGTTTTTTTTGTATATAGCGGCTTTATCCAAAATGCTTTACAATAGTTAGCTAATGATACAAACAACAGTTGAAAAGTTCATTAAGTGGTCTGTCAGAACCCTTGGCAATTTTCAAGTGATCTAGGTATATACATTAAAGGGAGATTTTCAAAAGAACAAAGGGGAGTTAGGCATTCAACTCCTATTCAAAGCCAATGGGAAAACTTCTGTATGTCACTTTCCCCAAAACCTTACTTCCCTGTGTCACTTCCCCCAAAACCTCTCTCTTCCCAAGATTTTATCTTTGATCAAAATTGCTAATAATTGTGCTGACACTGCTCTAATCTGGGTGCCTGAAAGATGTGTGGGAGCAGTTATTGGCTGACACACTCATTGACAACTCATCTCTGAGACCTTATGGGAGGCAGAAGACAGTGAAAGCACCCCTGCTTGTGCCTTGGGATCTAGACATGTCTAAGGCTGCTGTCTTCCTCTGGAGCAGTGCCACAGGGTTTTGGAAAACTGTATTATTCATCTGATTTGTATAGATATGACTTCCATTGAAAACTACATGACAAAAAGTGAAGGGGCACTGAGAGGGTTGGATGGTTAATAGTATGAAGCCCAGTTATACTTATTTTTTTTTAATGAGGCCATGAAAGTTTGGTGATATTTAACTTTTTTTGTCTTGATTCATCATACTATTGTCTGTAGATATGTCATGCTATATATGGATGAAAGAGAAAATAGTTAAACAAATTCCCATATCTTTTTATCCCTAGTACATCGATTTTTAAATTAAGATGAATAACTAACTGGACTCAGTTAACCTTTGTGAAAGGTCTTTTAATTATTAACTTAAACAGTAAGTGGGAGTTTTACTTATTCTGGTCAAAGAAAATTAGTTATGCATTTTATAATAGACAGACTAAGGACATTTTATCTGATTTTAGCTTTGTATTTCAAATACACATATCTTTATCTTTACTGTACAAATGTAACATTTGAACTCAGTGGGCCAAATTCATTCTGGGGGTGCACCACTGATTCCATTCAGATTAGATGATGGATGAATCTGTCCCAATGCCTTTCATTAGGGTCCTCTTGTAACCATCTCTCTCTCATACACACACAATTGTGTTAAATGTATTAAAGGCAAAGATCAACAAGATGAGAGTGATTTAAGCAGGTTTATCTAGGAAGCTTTATTCTTCTAAGGCACAGTGAAAGTATAATATAAAGGTTGGTATACAAAAAGATGTTTTAGATAGGATTTAGTGTCTAATTTACATATTTCCTACACATTTCACATGAAATAAGCAGTGCTAGAGATACGACAGGCTAGAATGGTATGGGATAATGCTAAACCCAAGAAGGTCCTTGCTTACATAAGGAGAAATGCACAGATATGATGATGCAAAATGAACAACTAATTTGGCAGTGCATCAATGGTTACTGTACTGATTCTGAACCAGAATATGGGGCCAATTTCAGCTAGTAGAGATAGTTGTATATCTTGGACCAGCTTGGGTTCTAGCCCAAGATATACATGCTTTACTTCCTCTATGGATGTAAAAGTCACTCCAGACAGGATCACCATGGTATTCAGGTTCCAAATTGACAGACAGATTACAGATATCAGAATATTAAACTGGCTTCAAGGATGTATACACCATAAGATAAACATAAGATGTTTAGCTGACCAGTTTAGTTTATGCTCACAATGTCACAGATGCAATCACTTTGGAACACAAGGAACTACTAAGAATGTGCATGTCTATGAGCTTTTGTAATTCATTGCAGAGATGTTGGAAGGTGGATAAAGTGTCAAGGGGGATATTCCCCATTCAGTGCAGCAGTATTGGACAGGTGGCCTGCAAAGAGAGTCCCTGACTCAGAAAGACAGTTAAGCACATGCTTAATTTTAAGCATGTGAAAGTAATCCTGTTGAAATCAATGGAATTACTAATGTGCTCCAATTTATGCACATACATATGTGCTTTGTGAGAATGGGGTCATATACCTTAATTAACAGAGAGCATCAAGGGGAAGGAGTGAACTGAGTGACAATGTTAGGCATCCGAAAAAAAACAAATATAAATTCAAGAACATAAGAATGGCCATACAGGGTCAGACCAATGGTCAATCTAGTCCAGCATCCTGTCTTCTGACAGTGACTGGTGATAGATGCTTCAGAGGCAGTGAACAGAACAGGTCAATTTATCGATGATCCATCCCCTGTCATCCACTCCCAGCTTCTACCAGTCAGAGGTTTAGGGACACCCAGTGCATGGGTTCATGCCCCTGATCATCTTGCCTTATAGCCATTGATAGACCTATCCTCCATGAAACTTACTCATTTCTTCTTTTAAAATGAGTACTACTTCTGGCCTTCACAACATTCCCCGGTAACAAATTCCACAAGTTGACTGTGCATTATGTGAAGAAGTATTTCTTTGTGTTTGTTTTAAACCTGCTGCCTATTAATCCCTCCTGGTTCACATATTATGTGAAGGGGTAAATGAAACTTCCTTATTCACATTCTCCACACCACTCATAATTTTTGTTGACTTCTATCATATCACCTTCAGTCATCTCTTTTCCAAGATGAAAAGTCCCAGTCTTTTTAATTTCTCCTCATATGAAAGTTGTTCCACATCCCTAATATTTTTTGTTGCCCTTCCCTGTACCTTTTCCAATTCTAATGTATATTTTTGAGATAGGGCCATCAGAGTGCATGCAGTCAGTAATCAAGGTGTAGATATACCATGGATTTATATAGTGACATTATATTTTCTGCCTTATCTATCCTGTTCCCAATGGTGCCCAACATAGTTAGCTATGTTGATTGTCACTGCACATTGAGCAGATGTTTTCAGAAAACTCCAAGATCTCTTTCTTAAGTGTTAACAGCTAATTTAGACCCCATCATTTTGTATGTATAGTTGGGATTATGGTTTCCAATGTGCATGACGTTGCACTTGTCAGCATTGAATTTCATCTGCCATTTTTCTGTCCAGTCACCCACTTCTGTGAGATCTCTTTGTAACTCTTTGCAGTCTAGGGTGACCAGATCACAAGAGTGAAATATCAGGACACATTGGGCAAGTGGCGGTGGGGGCGGGTGGGTGGGAGAAGAGTGTTGCGGGGGTGTTCAAGGATATTTTGCGCCCTAGGCAAAATTTTTACCTTGCGTCCCCCCCCCTCCCCTTTTCCCGGAGCATTGCTTATTATAAACTTTTTAAATGAATATTGAATAATGAAATATAGCATGGGGCAGAGGGTTGGGGTGCGGGGCGGAGGACTCTGGCTGCGACTGGGGATAAGGTGTTTGGGGTGTTGGAGGGGCTCAGGGCTTATTTAAAGGGTTGAGGGTGTGGTGAGGGGAAGCTCTGGCTGGGGCTGGAGATGAGAGGTTTGGAGTGTTGGAGGGGCTCAGGGCTTGGGTAGAGGGTTGAGGGTGCAGTGGGGGGGAGGCTCTGGCTGGGATTGTGGGCTCTGGGGTGAGTTTGGGTGCAGGCAGGCTGCTTTGGGACTGGGGCCAGAAAGGAGGACTCCCCCCAGCCCTTTCCCTGCTGGCAGCAGCAAGCTCTGGGCAAGGGGGCCCCCTTTCCTGTCCCCTCCCCCACCCAGCAGCAGCACAGTCACCATCACTGGCAGGAGAAGCTAGCGGGCACTAGGATCCTGCGGCGGCAGTTGCTGCAGGGAGGCAGCATGTTGCTGCACTGAGAGACACAGGGACGCTTTGGCTCTGAGGGCCACCGAGGTGCATGGGGCATCAAGGGAACGCTGGGAGACACGTGGGGGAGGCACAGCCGGAGCTGGGTTGCGGGGAGGGGGCAGCTGGGGGTTCGGGCAGCTGGGGGTTCTCTGCCCACTGCCTATAAGCCCCATCCCTGCAACATGCCAAGTGGAGACCTCCTCGCCTCTCTGCCTGCCTGGGGCCGATTTGCTCCTGCAGAGCTGCCCCAGGCAGAAGCAGTAATCGGCGCGCCGGTGCCTGGCCTCCTGCAGTCCCAATATTGGGACAAAAGGGCGTCCTGATCAATGTACAGTTGGGACGCAGGACTAGTCCCCTAAAATCGGAACTGTCCTGATAAAATTGGGACGTCTGGTCACCCTATTGCAGTCATCTTTGGTCTTAACGATCTTGGATAATTTTGTGTCATTTACAGACTTTGCCACCTCATTGTTGACCCCCCTTTCCAGATAACTTATAAATATGTTGAACAGCATAGATCTCAGTACAGATCCTTGAGGGACCCTGCTATTTCCCTCTCTTCACTGTGAAAACTGATCATTCATTCCTACTTTTTGTTTCCTATTTTTTAACCAGCTACTGATCCATGATAGGATCTTTCCACTTATCCCATAACTCTTTACTTTTCTTAAGAACCTTTGGTGAGGGACCTTGTCAAAGGCTTTCTGAAAGTCCAGGCACATTATAGCCACTGGATCACCCATGTCCATATTTGTTGATCCTTTCAAAGAATTTTAATAGATTGGTGAGGCATGATTTCCCTTCATAAAAGCTGTGTTGACTCTTCCCCAACATATTGTCTGATAATTCTCTTCTTTACTACAGCTTCAACCAATCTGCCTGGTACTGAAGTTATTTAAGGAAATGATCAACGATATTCTGTTATCGGCAGGATCACCTCTGGAACTTTTTAAAAAATCAGCATCACATTAGCTATCTGCCAATCATCTAGAACAGAGGCTAATTTGATATCAGTTTCTCCTAGTCTATGCTAATTCTTCATTTCCTTCTCTCTGCTGTTTAATTTACATCAATATATTGGCCCCTTTGGATGCAGATTTTCCCACTGATAATTTTGTTATTGTATTTCACTTTGTTTCCATGTCTATTTGTGTAAAAATAATGTATCAAAGAGCAGTTTTATCCAACATAATAGATTATGGTGCAATAATGTATTGAGAGGTAGGAAAGCAATGTGACAGAACAATGAGATAAAATGTGGACATGGCAGACTGCCAAATGACTTTTTTGTTTAATTTTTCACCAAAAAGCTTAGGAGTGATTGGACATCTCCCTATTGACTCTGGAACTCCACCACCACAAGAGGCAGAAATGGAGTCAACAGGGGAGCGGCAGCAGTCAACTCACTGGTGTGAGGATGCCATCGACTTCAGCTATGCTATTCCCGGAGCTGAAGTTGTGTATTTTAGGTCGATCCCCTCCCCCTAGTGTAGACCTGGGCCTAGAAGATAAAGTGATAAGTAACAATCAGCATGGATTTTCAAGACCAAATCGTGTTAAACCAACCTAATAGCTTTTTTTGAGTGGGTAGCAAGCCTTATGAGTTGGGGGAGGTGGTAGATGTGGTATATCTTGACTTTACTAAGATTTGATACTTTCCTGCTTGACCGTCTCATAAACAAACTAGAGAAATACAACTTAGATGGAACTACTATAAGGTGAGTGCATAATTGATTGGAAAACCCGTCCCAGAGAAGGGGAATAAAGTGGCTAACAGTCAAGCTAGAAGGGCATATCAAGTGGGTTCCCACAGGAAGGAGTCCTGTGTTTGGTTCTATTCAATATCTTCATAAATTATTTAGATAATGGCATAGAGCGTACTTATAAAGTTTGTGGATGATACCAAGCTGGGATGGGTTGCAAGTACTTTGGAGGATAGGACTGAAATTCAAAAGGATCTGAACAAACTGGAGAAATAGTCTGAAGTAAATAGGATGAAATTCAATAAGGACAAATGAAAAAAGTACTGCACTTACGAAGGAACAATCATTTGCACACATACAAAATGGGAAATGACTGCCTAGGAAGGAGTACCACAGAAAGGGATCTGTGGGTCATATTGGATCATAAGAGAAATATGAGCCAATACTGTAACACTGTTGCAAAAAAAGCAAACATCATTCTGGGATGTATAAGCAGAAGTGTTGTAAAGACACAAGTAATTATTTTGCTCTACTTCATGCTGAGTATTATGTCCAGTTCCGGATGCCACATTGCAGGAAAGATGTGGACAAATTGAAAAAAGTCCAAGAAGCGCAACAAAAATGATTAAAGATCTGGAAAACATGACTTGTGAAGGAAGATTGAAAATATTGGATTTGTTTAGTCTGGAGAAGAAAAGCCTGAGAGAAGACATGATAACAATTTTCAAGTACATAAAAGGTTATTACAAAGAGGTGAGAGAAAAAATATTCTTGTCTTATCCTCAGAGGTTAACAAGAAGCAACTGGCTTAAATTGCAGCATTGTCAGCTTAGGTTTGACATTAGGAAAAACTTCCTGTCAGAGTAGTTAAGCACTGGAATAAATTGCCTAGGTTGGTTGGGGAATCTCCAATGATGGAGATTTTTAAGAGCAGGTTAGATAAACACCTGTCATAGATAGTCTAGTTCGCACTTAGTTCTGCCTTGAGTTCAGGGACTGGACTAGAAGACCTCTCAAGGTCACTTCCAGTCCTACAATTCTAAGATACCACATTAGTAGTTCTGCAATTTAATATTAGGAGTTTCCTCAGAACTCTTGGGTGAATACCATCTGATTCTAGTGACCTATTACTGCTTATCAATTTGTTTCAAAACTTCCTCCATTGACACCTCAATCTTAGACAGTTCTTCAGATTCATCACCTAAAAATAATGGCTCTAGTGAGGCAAGCTCCCTGATTTTTTTGCAGCAAAGAATTCATTTCGCTTCTCCTTAATGGTGTGGTCTTCCTTGAGTGCTTCTTTAGCACTTCAATCATCCAGTAGCCCCAATGACAGTTTGGCAGGCTTCCTGCTTCTGATATACTTTGAAAAAATTGCTGTTTGTTTTTATGTCTTTTGCTAGTTCTTCAAGTTTTTTTTATGACCTGCCTAATTATGCTTTTTCTCTTGACTTGCCAGAATTTATGCTGTGTTCTATTTTCCCTTGGTAGGAATTGACTTCTAATTTTCAAAGGACGCCTTTTTGTCTTTAACAGCCTCTTTTACTCTGTTCAGAAATGGTGACTTTTGGGGGCCTTTTACTGTTTTGTTTTAAACAACTTTGTGCCAAAACATATTCATAAAGAGAATATCTAGTTGTTATATATAGTGCTCTTCATCAGTAGATATCAAAGCATTTTACAGAGGATATCATCCATTATGTCTATTTTACATCTGAGGAAACTGAGGCAGAGAAGGGAAATGACTTGTCCAAGGTCACCCAACAGGTCAGTGACCAAATTGAGAATAGAACCCAGGTCTCCTTATTTCCAGTCCAGAAATAGAAAGCGTTTGAAACAGCCATAGTTTGGCAACTTCAGGTATGTTGCAAAGCCTCTCTGTTCACTCAGACTTCTGGGGAGAGGAAAGGCGCTGTGGGGACCGGTTGTGAGAATTGGGCCTACAAACTTATCCTGACTGTGAGCTCAGCTGTAAAAAGTGTGTGTAAATTCGTAAGATATCACAATAATCTATAATAATAAATGTTATGGAGAAAAGATACACAAAAGAGACAGAAAGCTGAGTTCGTTCAGACAAAAGAGTCTGCTGATGAAAAACAAGGACTGTGTTAAGATTATGCCCAACAAACACGAACAGCATGAGACTGAAAATCAATGTCCCAAAACTGGTGTATCAGAAATTAGACCTACTGGTGGACAAAATAGTGAGGGGATGGGCAATTCGATCCATCACTCCATTTTGGGGTCCTTAAAGAAAACCTTTGGTGAAAAATTAGAGCAAGTTTCACCATCGTGGCTGCCACCCCCTGCAAATCCCAAAACCCTGGGCCTATGTAATACAGATCCTCAAAGATGTCCTGACCAGTCATGGCCAGAGAGAGGTTCACAAATGACATCACTACCTCTGCTGGCTATGGCTGATTCCCAAACATTACCTGGGATGTGAGACTTTATCTCCCCCTCCATTCTACCCAGTGTGTGCTTTTCCTTCCCTGTCTTATTTATTCTCTTTCCTTTCTCTCTCCTCTTTTCTTCTGTCTAACAAGAGTCTGGCTTAGCCAGTCATGGCTGCCTATTTTGCAACACTGCTGTAAGTCTGGGACCAGAAAGAGACAGCTAAAAGCAATGCCCTAAACAGTCTGATGCAAGTTTGCAAGGTTTCAGAGTGGCTAATGAGACTGTAAACTGTGCCTGTGTTTTTCCAGCAGTGAGGTTACAAGTGCGAGTCAACAGCAAGAACATCTGGATGACCTTGAAGGCTGGAGTGGCAGAAATGGGATGAAATTCAATAATACGAAGTGCAAGGCCTTGTATTTAGGGTCTAATAATAAGATTTTTTGTTGTAAGTTGGAGGTTCATCAGCTGGAAGTATCACAGGAGAGAGACCTGGCTGTGTGGGTTGATAACAAGATGACTATGAGTCACCAATGTCATGTGGTTGTAAAAAAGAGGGGGGAATACCAGGGAGAGTAAAGAACTATTTAAGCTAAAGGACAATGTTGGCACAAGAACAAATGGATATAAACTTGCTACACAGAAATTCAGGCTGCAAATTAGAAGAAAATTTCAAACCATGAGAGGGGTGAGTTTCTGGAACAGCCTCCCAGTAGGAGTTGTGGGGGAAAACAACTTACCTGGTTTCAAGAGAGAGCTGGACAAATTTATGAATTCAATTGTATGTTGACATTGCTTGTGATGGGAGGAGACAGCACTCAGACATTTCTGGTCTATGTTCCTAAAGGATCATGCTACAGGCTTTCAGCAGAGCACCTACAGGGAACCTGGAAGGTTTTATTCCACACTCCTCAGTGTACTCTGGGAGGTTTTATTTGATCTCCTCCCTCCAAAGCATCATGGATTGCCATGGCTGGAGATGAGATATTGGGTAGGGAAGGCCAGGGATCTGAGCATTCTCTCAGGTGCCTGGCTGGCTGGTTCTTACTGACATGAGCAGTGGGTAAATGATCATATGAGAGGTTCAGAAAGAATTTTCCTGTGGGTCAGAGTGGAAGTGCCTGGTTTTTTGCGGGGGAAAGGGGTTTGCCTTCCTCTGCAGCATGTGGGTATGAGTTACTTGCCAGATTATCTGTATATATCTCACTTAAACATTTCCCTGCCATTGCAGAGGCCTCAGGTACTGGATTATCTTGGTACCTCCTACACCAGATGTGGGCAAACTATGGCCTGCAGGTCACATGTGGCCCACCGGCCATTTTCATCCGGCCCGCGAGCTTGGACCAGGGGGGTGCCCTCCTGGCCCTGGGCCAAGCGCGGCAGGCCAAGCGCGGCAAGCCAAGCGGCCCTGTGCTCCCGGCCGGGGGGCCGGGCCGAGCCGAGCCAAGTGCCGCAAGCCTCGAGGCCCTGCACTCCCGGCCGGGGGCCCGGGCCCAGCGCCGCAAGCCCCGCGGCCCCACTCTGTCGGCCAGGGGGCTGGGCCCAGTGCCGCAAGCCCCGTGCTCCTGGCCAGGGGGCCGGGCCCAGTGCTGCAAGCCCCATGACCCCGCGCTCAGGGCCGGACCCAGCGTGGAAAGTCCCGTGGCCCCGCGCTCTGAGCTGGGGGCCAGGTCAAGTGCTTCTTGCCGCAGGGCCCCGTGCCTAGAGCCGGGGTGCCTGGCCGACCGCGGCAAGCCGTGGGGCTCCACGCTCCCGGCCCGGGATTCTGGGCCAACCACAGCAAGTTGCCGGGCCCCACACTCCTGGCCCGGGGTGCCGGGCGGAGCACGGCAACACGCGTGGCCAGGTGGAGTGCTGTGGGGCCCTGTGCCTGGCTGAGCAGGTAAGCCAGTTGGGGTGGGGGGGCTTAGGTGGTGGGGGCGGGGGTGGTGGTTAGGGTGTGCGGGGTCTCAGGAGGGTGCAGTCAGGGAACAGATAGCAGGAGGGCTAGATGGGGGTGGGTTCCTGGGGGGCAATTAGAGTGGGGTGGGTCTCTGGGGGGGCAATCAGGGGACAAAGAAGGGGGGGTTGGATGGGTCGGGGTTCCGAGGGGGTTAGTTAGGGGGCGGGAAATGGGTGGGCCTCAGATAGGAGGTGGGGCCTTCCCTACCTGGCCCTCTGCACAATTTTGAAGCCCTGTGTGGCCCTCGGGCCAAAAGGTTTGCCCACCCCTGTCCTATACTCTGCCTGGGGCACTAACATTCTAATCTCCTGTAGGCTGTGATACTTTGTACTAATTTCAGTTGTTGAGGTTAGTGCGTGGATGAGGTTGGTGGTCTGTGATACACAGGAGATCAGTCTAGATCAGGGGTGGGCAAACTATGGCCTGTGGACCACATCTGGCCCGCAGGACCATCCCGTCTAGCCGGGGAGTCTGCCCCCGGCCCTCCCCTGCCTTCCCTTTTCCTCTGGAGCACACTGCCGTGCAGGCAGTGCTCTGAGTGGCAGGGCTGCACGCTCCTGTGGGGCAGCATGTTTGGCTCCACATGGAGTCAGACATGCTTCTGTGAGCAGCATGGTAAGGGGGCTGTGGCATTGGATAAGAGGCAAGGACTCCTAGGGGGCAGAGAGCAGGATGGGTTGGATAGGGGGCGAGGTCCCAGGGTGGTTGTTAGGACCAGAGTGGGGTCTCTGGAGGGGGTAGTTAGGGAGCAGGGGGGTTGGATGTGGCGTGGGAGTCCCGGGAGTCAGTCATGGGGATGGATAGGGGTTGGATCAGTCAGGGGACAGGGAGTAAGAGGGGTTGGGTGGGAGGTCAGGGGACAAGGAGCGGGGGGCGTTGGATGGGTCAGGGATTCAGAGGGGAGCAGTCACGGGGCAGGAAGTGGAAGGGGGCTGGATACAGGGCAGGGCTAGGCTGTTTAGGGAGGCACAGCCTTTCCTATCCAGCCCTCCATACAATTTTGCAACCCTGATGTGGCCCTCAAACCAGAAAGTTTGCCCACCCCTGTCTACATGATCCCTTCTGGTGGTCTGTTTTGGCCTTAAAGTATGATTCTATGACCAGAGCCAGAAGCTTGCATTTTCTGTCTTCGCTGTTCTTTTCTCTCCCCTTTTTGCATGTATTTGTCTTCTAGGAACCACGATGGGATTATAACAACACCAGCAACAATGACAGCTCCAGCCCATCTTAGCTACCTTCTTTTTTCCTCAAAAATGATACTTTTTGCCATCTTTAATACCATCTAAGAGGTTGCCAACATGATTTTCCCCCCCTTTTAATACTCCCTCCAGCTAAATGGAAAGGGAACAAGGCATGCTGCTAAAATAAGACACTTCATATTTTAGAGGCTTTAACTGTCTTTTGTTCTTTTGTGTATTTTTAATAAAGGATGTTTAATGGCGTGATTGCCAGGTATACTAAAGCAGGCTAAGATTTCTATATATCAACCCTTTCATCTTTGTTTGAAACTGCCCCTAATATTCCATCTAAATTAATGTAATGGACCACTGTTTTTTGGGAACAGTTGCTGCCGGCTTTATTTGGATTAACTGGTTATTTTAATTCACAGCAAAGGTGACTTAGATAATTTTTTCTGTGTACATAAATAGAAACAAACACCTTTTTAAAATGTTATTGCAGCTTAGTAGAAAGAAGGTGAGGGTAAGGATGGCAAGGAAAAGCTATAACTTTAGTGTTTATTGAATGGTTTGGAAACAGTATCACTGTATTAGTTGCCATTGTTTTCTAATGAAAACAAACCATATAAGTATGAACTGGGGAACTGACAAAACAATAGCATTGTTGAACAACCTTCTCTGTCTGACCCTTCCATGGTTATTATTAAGGGTTAAGTTTTAACAAGCAACATTCCTTTGTCTTATAAATGAACTGCCATGGCAGTGATTCCTGAACTATGAGAAAATGTTTCCCTTGGTTTACAGGTATGTTAATATTGGAAATTCCTATGTATGATGAAATATATCACTGTTTGTTCTGATAAGGAAAACACTTTAGTTTAGTTTTAATCTTATGTTTAGGAGAAATGCATCATTATGACTATTTCCCATTTCCCCATCCAGCCAGATTCAATCACTACAGTTACAGACATCGGAACAACCTTTACCTTGATAAATCTGTATGCTGAGTTTAAAGGTAATCTGCAAAGCTACAAATGAATGGGGTTGGTTTCCCACTTTTTTTCTTCTTTATGATATACAGAGAAGGCCTAAGAGGATTTTGTTTATTAAAACCTTGGGGTTTTTTACAGTAGGAATTCAGATCTTGTCTGCCCTTAAAGACATGGTTGTAAATGGAAAACTAGGGAAATTTGTAAGCTCACAAGAGTCACGAAACTGAAAGTTAAGCAATTAGTAGAAGCTATTTTAGTTGAACTGCTAAACTCTATTTTGGTCTGTTTTGCTTACCACCTGCTCTTTGCTAAGGATTCAATCAATTATTTCCAGTCAGTTAAGGCTTCCATTGATTTCAGAGAGAGCTAGAACAGCTCTTTGGAATAGGAGTTCACTAGTAGGGAATACCAGGAACAAGAACAAGAGCTCCAGGGGCTTGGGGAGATTGTTGTCATCTACCTCATAATAGCTGGTTTGGGCCTATCTCACTGAGCACAACCTTCTTAAGGGTCTATTCCTGCAGTCAGTACTCAGGGAAAACTCCCACTGGATAAAATTCTCAGATCTCTAAGATAGTAGTGGAGTTTTGCTCCACTAAAGACTGAATATTTTGACCCAAAGGGAATTATGCTTGAGAAATGATTGCAGGACTGTGCCTTTTCAAAGGGCATGCAGCTCAGTAGTTGGCTTGTGCAGTGTTATTTGGTGTGGTTTAATATCTCACAAGCCCAGGAATTTACAACATTTGCTGCAGATGGAATCTAAATACAAGAGCATTAATCAGTGGCTTTTTCAACACACTGACTTTGAGAGTAAGTGCAATATCAAGAGATAAATATTTATGCTCCATTTGGGGAAGACTATGTTCTATTAAAATAACTAACAGTGCTTTAAAAAGAAAAATCCTTATTACAAAATATACTACACATTGACCCAGTCTCACATAATTTAGAGGAGTATGATCTTCAGCTTTGTTTATATACAGTCTTAAGAGGACTAACTTTGTTAGTCTGAATGTGAAATAGAAATGAAGATTTTTAACAATGTGTTTCTCATGCATTTTCCCTCTACCAATTCAATGAATTCTGGAATATTATTGCTATCACTATATCATTATTTTTCCATCACTCACTGTTAAGGAAAATACTTAGATACACTTTGGCTGAAACTCACTGTAGAAACACATTCATGTCTCTGTGTGGTTTGGGGTCCAACTCTTTCTGCCAGTAAGAGCACAGGATTATGTCAAATGTTCTTAAATACTGGAGATATTAACATGCATAGAGTACCAGTATTGAAACTGTTAATTAAAGCCTCATATTTATCCAGTACTACAAGGATGTTGCATCAAAAGCATCTGTAATTACATTTTTGAAAATAATTAATTAAATGATTTGATACATTTTTATCTTCTTATATAAGAAATGGATATTTGTTCTACTTTGACAAATGAAACAAATAAGCTGTTGCAGAAGTTTTCTGTAATGCTGGAAAGTAAACGTACCTCCAATAGTTTATGATGGCTTGAAATCAAAGTTGGTAGAATGCCCAAAAATTCTTACTTCCTGTTGAAAGCACATTCAGCACACTGGGACACATTTGTCTGGATGTGATATGTAAATGGTCTACATTTTTTATTTACACTAAATTTTCAGTGATTCCTGTTATTTAAAACCACATACACCCACACAACTATGGTTACTTGGAATCAGTCTTAACTGGAATATATCAGGAGTAATTGGGTTGGTATGCCATCTTTTGTTGATAATTGGAAACTTTTGGATCCAATACAAAAAGTTAACAAATTCCCTGTACTTAGCCATATGTTTTAGAAGTTCTTGCAACAGCAATTTCAGGTCATTTGTCTAGCTGGAACTGGAGAAGAAACATATGGCTACTGCTTATGTCCCGCTTTACTATTCTTAAGAGTATAATTTCATAAACAAAAAAGAGTTTGTTAATGGTATATTATTCACAGGGCTTGTTGGAATTGTACCACATGCACAAGGAATATTGAAAAGTTTTGTTAGAGTACATTTAGAATGTCTGAAGCAGATATAACTTTCTTTTCAGCAATGCAAACAAAACACTACAAAGCAATTCATCTTATTTCAACTTAAACTGCATGACAAAATATTAAGTGAATTTTTTCATATTCAATTAAGAATAGAAACCTTACTAATAGAGAAATCATGGACTTTGATATTATAGACTCTGAGCTTTGTAGATCTAAAATTTGGCAAGTAGGTAATTAGAGTTCACACTTACAGCATAGATCAATCTTGAGTTTATTTAAAGCCTACATCTGACTTAAGATGATTCTAGTCTCCAATTCTCATGAATTCTGTAAGGCCTTCACTATTGCACATTACAGTATTCTTTGGTGCCCTCAAGTGGTGAAATTGTCCAGATACTTTAAAATGCAGGGATCAAAAATTGTGATACCCATCAAATGTATTGTAGTAGGACTTATTCAGTCAGAATTGGTGCTAAGCAAAGAGATGGTTCCTGCCTCAAATTGCTTCAAATCAAAACATTTTACATTTATAAAGAAAAAATACAATAAATCCTAAACTGCTTTCCAGATCAGAACCAAAACACCAGATCAGAACCTGAAACCCAATCTGAATTTTGCAAGTGTCCACTATCTTTATAATAGACTAACACCAAAACTCCATATCCAGCCACCTTAAGATACTGGAGATTGAAAATACAGATTCGGATCTTAATTTTGTGGCTAGAGTCACTTAGATGATAGCTTGGCTATTTGCAAACCCTGCCCATATTTCCTGAATGCAGGCAGAGGCTGCTCCAGTTGTAGGAGGGGCCATATTCACTAAAGGAGGACTGGGACAGAGAGATTGAGCTTCCTCTGCTATCTGGATCTCTGCTTATGGGAAAGAGAATTGTACCCTCTCCTTTCCACCATGCTGTCTGCTCAGACTACGTGGGTGAAGGGACACCACATTCGTGCTGCTGATGGGAGAAATTGAAAGGGTGTGAGAGGAACAGACATAAGGCATGACAGAGGCAGAAAACATGCAAGTGTTTGAACAGTCCCTCAAAAATCAGAAAGATCCTTCCCCTGAGATGGCTCTGGACCTTGGCCCAGAACCAAACGTTTTCCCTGACAATGGTAGTGGTAGCTCTCAGGAGGCCTGATCACACACTCCTTCTGGGTGGCAGCTGCACATGGCTCTCACCTTGCTGTGTCAGAGGAAGGAAGCAGAGACATGGCACTATTTTAATAGAGTTTGTTTACATTTTGCAGAGTCACACAGCTGCAGCAATGAAACAAATGTTTTCCATTTCATTGTTTGGTTGTCATACATTAGCAAATACAGCCATGTTTTAGTTTTGTTTGTTTGGGGTTTACTTTGTTCATAAAAATATTTTGTCAGACCTTGTAAAACTATTTTTAAAAAGTAAGCATTGGACTTGTATTACTGTACAGCACCCTTTGAAAATGATGGTTGCTCATATTCTTTAGGATGGAACAAAATCCAATTTTCTACTCAAGTATATTAAATGGAATAGCAGGGGAGGCAAACGTTACTTAAATCTCTATAGAACAAAAAGAGATTTAATTCTTCAGTTCCATTTGAAACAAGTGCGAGGACATGGAGAACCTATGGATCTTATAAAAGAGCTATTTTAAAAGATGAATTATTTCCCAGTCCATTAGCAAAGAATGTTCAGTATGTTTTGACTGATCACATTTTCTGAATACCTTGTTTAAATTAGAGTTAGAGTCCTGGAAAGTAAAAGACACTGCATTAGAGGTGAGGAAAGGATTTATCTAAATAGTTGAAATATTAGGTTTGTTGCCAATGACTAAATTTTTTTTAAAAAGTGTTGAAATAATGTTAAAGGTCTAATTTAACCATCAGCTACCTTAGTCCATTATTTGATCACAGAGCTACATGATCTAAACAGTTGCTGAATTTTCACTCTATCCACTTTTTGTGAGGTAGATTTATTGCATAGACATGTCATTCAATTCTAGAGTTTATTCTCACAGTCCGTCCCCACATGAAGTCCCGTGGGCACAAGATTACTGATGTGAATAAAGACTACTTATGAGTGTTCTAGGACTGGGCCACTGTTTTCTAGTTTAGAGTTACACTTTACATGTGTAAAACTTTATGCATGTTATCAACATCTATAAAGCAAGGGTACTATGTGGTTAGAAATGATTGTGTTTTCTATTCAGATAAATAGAAATCTTTACTACATGTTAAAAAGGAGTTTTGTCACTGATGGTTTGGTATTGGAAACTGCTGAGCCCTAGTACACACAAACAAACTGGGTAAAATAGCTAGTTCATGTAGGGGTAGTTCATATAATTGACTTTTCATTGGCCACATACGTATAAGTAGAACAGAAGATGTAGTGGGCAAAATAATCTGTAGGTGTGAACTAGTGCAGCTCTGTTCACTAAGGGACACATTTGAAAATCTGGCCGTAGGGAAAGTGGTGGATACCAACACTATAAAAATCTGGTCAAGTTGTGACTTCTGAGCATTTGAATAACTGACCTGCAAACTCTTTTCAAAAATTGTGGCTGCACCATTCCACATCATCAAAGGATTTGGCCCTATACATTGGATCTGCTTTCTGAACCTTATGATTTTTTGGGGCAGGAGGAAAAAAATGGAATTTTGTTCATTTTCCTCTTGTGGTTCCAGTGTCTGTTCTGCAGAGGAAGGAAGAAATCAGACTTTTGTTTCTGAGATGTGTCCTAAATCAGAGGTTCTCAACCTTTTCCATTTCTGAGGTCCTCCCCTCCACCCAACAGGCTGCAAAAACCCCACAGCCTACCTGTGCCACAATAACTGGTTTTCTACATATAAAAACCAGATTCAGCATCAGGGATAACAAGAGGGCAATGGCCACGTTCCCATGCCACAGGGACCCCCACAAAGCTACCTTTCTCAGACTTAAGCTTGGGTACCCCTGGGTAGTGGGACTGGGGCCTTGGGTTTCAGCCCCATGCGATGAGGCTTCAACTTTCTACTTTGGGTCCCAGTGAGTCTAATGCTGGCCTGGCTTAGCAGCTCCCCTGAAACCTGCTCATGGCCCCCCAGGGGCCTCGGACCTGTGGTTGATAAGCACTGTCCTAAAGGGCATAGCCTCAAACAAGCTCTTGTATTGCTTACGAATAATGCTGGCCGTGCCCTGGACACACGGTCTCTGTTACAAAATGTAAGCCCTCCAGATTACTTTAGTTGGATCCCACTGTATACAAGAAAGAGAGAATGCTCCTCTCCAGCACTTCTTACCACAAATGCAGCTTCTCAGAAACTTCCAAATCTTCACTATATTCAGACTTTGTCCTGACCGTCAAGACCCTTCACATCTCTGCTCCTCACTAGTTATCCATTATTGCAGCACTGCCAGCTCCAAGTGTTCAAAAATCATGAGACTGGCTTAAACAGTACGTTTTGGGTTTGTGGTTTGCCCTTTCGTTTGTGAGCCGTTGGTGTTCATGTTTTTAAGCTTTTTCTCATAACCATGAAATTAACGATTGGACTCTCATAATGATATGATTGAAGGAGCTAAGGCTTTAAGAAACATCCAGGGTGGAATCCTGGTCCCGCTGGAGTTGGAGACAAAACACCCACTGGCTTCAACCAGTTATTTTCACCCCAGAGATCATGAATCTTGTAATAATATCACAAGAATTAGCACCATCGTATTTTCTCTCTTGCTGCCCACTCTCTCCCCTGAAACAACGCAAGCCTGAATTCCCTCTTTGTCCACTTCTCTCACAGCTTTCTGTGTGCTTGTCTCATTGCCACCCTTTATGCATGGAGTGCCCTTCCTGAACTGGTCTTTATGCCACTCCTTCAAATCCCTCCTCAAGGCCAGCAATACCTGTTATGCCCCCTTGAGTTCAACTTGTATGCATAAATGCTTGCAGATTCAGACATTAATCCATATACTGTTCAGGGCAAGGACTGTCTTGCCTTATATCTATAGGTCTATTTACACAATTTGGACAGTAGGGTAATACAAATAACAAAATGTTAACAGAGATGGCCCATAATGTACATAGCTTTATACACATTTATCTTCACACCACTCCTAGCAAGCACTATTCTCCCCATTTTTCCAGATGTGAAACTGAGACAAAGAAAGACTATATAAATTGCCCAAGGGCACACAGGAAATCTGCAGCAGTTCAGGGAACTGAACCTTGGTCTCCCAAATCACAGGCTAGTGCCTAAACTACTGGATCATTCTTTTTTACCCACAAATATATGGTTTGGTGTAAATGTTTTATCAGCATGAATTTGGGATAGCTGTATAACCAGTAGTAAGCTATGCAGTCATCTGCAAATTAATGCCAATATAAACTTTACCACCACATCACCATATCATAATTTTGTTTAGGAAAAAGTTTCCTTTAAATATGCGGAATTTGCAGCAATACAAAACTACTGGATTCTAAGTTTTTCAATGGAGCCTACAAAACACATCAAGCTTGAAATTTCTCACTTGTGTGAGTAAAACTTTGTTTGATATTTCAGAAGAGACATTTTTCCTGCACTCGACTCAAACGTTGAGTACATAATTGTATTCAAACTTTCAAAATAATTCATCTTTGGGTTTAGGAATGGCTGGAAAGTTTGAATAGATTAGGTCACTGAAAAAGGTGGGTAATAATGGAAAGCACATCTGATCCTAAGCTATAGCCTCAACTACCAATTAGCTCTGTTCTCTGCAAATAGAAACAGACAGATCATACCCTAACTTCACAGTGGGATGCATTTAACTTATTTAAAAAGCAAACACATTGAACTTCTCAGGTCTCCGCAGGAAGGATGGAGGCAGTACACAGGCTGACAATTTCTATCTTTAAGCTGGGCATTTTTCCCTCAGTGATGGCATCAGTCCAGTTGTGCTGTTTAGTACCAGGTTGCTTGTTACCAGGCTGATTTCAACATTCATTTTTCAGAAAATAAAAAAAGCTCCTCCTTTTATTTGCTGAATGCCTCTGGTATTATTCTGATATATTGCTAATCAGTTAGTTATATTGAAATGCCACATCTCACAGCACAGTGTTTTGGCACCTCGGTGTATGGCTATTTTCTGAGTTTGCTTCAGAAGAGAGAGTGAGGAATCCCAAGAACGCTTACTGGCTATTTGTATAGGTCACAGGCTATGTGAACACTAGGAACTTGGCTGGATTATGCTCTGGCAGAGAGTCCTGATGGTACAGACAGCCACCAGCACAAGTTGTGAGGGCAGAATGCAACCACAGCCTCCTCTCTGTTGAGGAAGGCAAAAGAACAAGGGAAGGCCAGCCTGGCCCCCAAGTGGATGACAATGCCTGGAAAAGGCCCATGGTGTGCAGGAATGCCCTGCAACAGTGTGTCCCTACAGCAGGTCAGCTTTAGAACCCCCCGTGGGAATTAAAGCTACCCTTGGAGAACACCCTCCTGTGCTATAAAGGGCTCCCTAGAGCAAGTCACCTGTGCTAACTTCACAGATTCTGGCCCTATTACTGTGCATTTTGAGGGCTATGCTAGGACTGTTTTGCTTCATCTAGCAGTCACTGCTTGGGGCCAGTTACAAGCCTCCCTGGCATAAGTTTGGGGTGTATTCTGGCCCTTTCTGGGAAGCATTTGAGACCAGTTCAGATTTTGGACATTTAGGGTTGATTTTTGGAGCTCTGGAGGATAAAAATGTTTTTAAAAGACAGACAGTTCTCAAGAGATCTGAGAATGATCTGGGATACTTTGAATAATGTTTCTGGCTACTAACGCAATCCTTTCGAGTTTGTAGAGACTATTTTAAGGACTGTTTTGAAACTCAAGTTTTTAGAAAAAAGTAGCACATTTGTGTGTGTGTGTGTGTGGGGGGAAATCAATCAGTTTCCATTTGGTGTTGAGACCCAACAGGATTTAATCCTGTTTCATGTTTATACATCATATAGGATTGAATCCTAGTTCATGTGATTGTGGTTAAAGCCAGAACTGGGCATTACAGAAAACAGAGGCCTGATTCTTATCTACACCACAGCTCTGTACTGCTAAATAAACAAGCTTTCCAGTGAGTTTATGGGATTGTCTACACAGCAGTACAGTGTGGATTATAGGGGTGTGAATGGTAGAGCAAGCGAATGTATTGCACTCTCACTGCCCCATGTGAAGCCTGCTGGCACAAACTAAAAGGTCCAAGACTACATAAATACTCACAAGGCACATTTTAGTTTGTACTAGTAGAGTCCACATGGAGTCAGATAGAGTGCAACATGTTAGTTTGATCTACATTTCATACCCCTATTGTCTGCATTCCACTGTTACATACACAATCCCTAAATTACATTTAGTATAATGGTTGGATTATACTCTGAAGCCTGGGGGTTTATATGTTTTAATCTAAGGACATGGCTCAGCTAGTATTTTCAGGAGCGCAAGCAAAGGGTATAAAATAAGGGACAGTGGCATTGTACCTGGCCTTTCTCCTCTCCCACCTATCCTGGAAGCAACTAGAATGCTGGGAAGACAAAGACTTCAGCTGAGGAGACTGGTCCCAGACTGGGTAATAAACAAACACTCTTCAGGCTTCTGACCAGTGTGAGACAGTACAGCTCTGGGGTGAAAGGCTGAGGAGATCTGGCTGATGCCTTTCTCTATGTGATTCATAAGTGGCTCAGGGAACATGAATCCAATTTAGCTGGGTGTAGGCTCCACCTTCTGTTGTACTGAAGCTTGGAGGGCTTTGCTGCATGTCACTAGCAAACCATTGAGAGAGACATCCCAGGCTGGAGAGTTAAGGGAGCACAATGACCGTGGTACCCCCGTTCCAGATTGTACCCCTGGGAGCCCATCACGGTTTACTATTGTGTCACATTAAGCTGTGATGTGAGACAAACATTTCATATGAGGGCACTCTGCCTTAGGGGCAAGAAAGGTAGTGGACAAGCTACATAATTCCCAAGCTGAGCCTGTGGTCATAACCTATTGCACAGAGTTTATCAAAACTGAAACTGACTACTACCTCAAGTTCCCTGCTGCCTTTGGCTGCAAGGGCTTTAGTACAGCATGAGTCTCCTGTGCAGCAATTGGGGTCTTTGGGGGTCTCCAACTGCCTGACAGCATGCATAGAGCTAAAATCCTTCCAGGAATTAGTCAATGTTCATTGGGTTGTTCATAATCATGTCCTTTAATTTTAGACACATAAAAATTAAATACTCTTGGAATGCTTGAGAGAGTTTTCTGATTTTTAAATTTCTGTGCAAACTACCTCAATAAATCTTATCAGAAAGGTGCTTGGCTTGTTAAACTTGCTGAAGTATTTGCTTCTGATAGGCATGAGCAAATACCCTTTTTTTCCTCACTTGGTATAGTACGACTCTGCCCTCCTGTGGCCATCAGCATGGTAGCAGCACAGTGATATCCTGGTTTAAAATGCTGTAATGGCTGGTCCAGTGAGACAAATTCTCTGCTGGAATAGATGGAGCTCCACAGGTTTATGGGTCCAATATCTTTTGTTTTGATTCTTGAAGTTTCTCCTTCATATTTTTGAGGGTGAGGTGCAGGGTTGGGGAAAGATGTGCAAAGAGCGTAGGCAGACATGACTCACTCATTTGCTTTTTAAAGATAATATAAATAGTATATGGGAGGCAGTTAATGTTATTCTCTGGCAGCTGATATTATATATTAGATCTTTTGTTTATAATAATTCCCACACACTTATTTCTGTATTACAGCTGTATGTTAAGCTACCAATTCAGCATGTGCATAATAAGAAATACCAGTATCATAATAAGTCTATTTTCTTTCTTCTTCATTCCAAAAGATATGCAAAATTAAGCATGTGTTGGTGCAATATTGAACTGAATATTCAGTTCTGTAAACATCAATTAATTCAATTTGTTTACAGAGCTCATGACAGTATTTGGCTGTTTGTGTGGTTATTGTGGCTTTACAGTCAGAGCTGATAGGGAAATGTTTGTGTTGCTGAGAAAACAGACAAAAAAATTACATTTTCTAGAGTTTTTGCTTTTGTCAAAAAAAAAAGTGACCACTTTTTTAGACACGATACATACGTTTCCTTTAGAAACTTTAGTTTTCACAAGAAAGCCATATTTGTCAAACACATTTTGAACAATTGTTTTTACCCGATTTTCAGCATTTCTGTCTTTAACATACACTAATAAAGTTTCCACTTGTAACTAATTAGGGACAGATATGTAAAGCCAACCTCTTAGATCGTTGATTAGTGATTCCATCATTGCACAATGACATATACATGTTAACCAGCACAGCCACGGCTTTGTCTACTTTGCCTTGTGTTAGAAGATATCCGCAACTAGTATCAGTTATGGGTTTAGGATGTTATAACATTTAAAGTTCTCTTTTTTCCTCCTAGACACCATACCAGATGAGGCCAGAGTTACATATCAGAGAGGGTGGAGTATTAAAGTCCTGGCAAGAACATGGGTGTTAACAGAAAAAAAATAAATGTTGAAAAAAATCAGAGTCAAGTTCATTAACAACATTGATCATGGTCTAAGTACCTGCACACCAAGAATGTGTTAGAGGGGTCTTTAAGTTAGTCAAAGGCATAATGAAACACACTTGCTAGAAGTCAAAAATCAGCAGAGATCAAACTGGAAGAAGATGCACATTTTAACAGTCAGAGTAATTAACTATTGAAGAAGTTTGCAAAGGGATGTGGTAAATTCTCCATCACTTAAGCTTTAGATCAGGATTGTATCTTTCAAAAAATATATGCTCCCAACCATGAGTTACTGAGCTAAATTATTGGCGAAATTATATGGTCTGTCATGCAGGAGATCAGAGTAGATTGATATAATGTGCATGTTTCACCTTAAATCTATGGCTTTACAAATCTGTGAACATAAGAAAGGCCATACTGGGTCACACCAAAGGTCCATCTAGCCCAGTGTCCTGTCTTCTGGCAGCGACTAAAGTCAGTCATCATAGGTAGGGGAAGGGGAGGGTTGGACCTGCTGCCTTCCCCTGCAGCCCAGTACCTTTCAGGCCACAGCCTGGGAGGTCACTAGGCCTGAGCTCCACAGCTCAGCCTGCCCCTTCCCCAGCACTGCTCCACTCTCAGTACCCTTTACCTCAGGCAGCCAGTTCCTTCCTCTCAGAAGCTAGAGAGTCTCCTAGGTCCCAACTAGCAGCCTTTGTATACAGGCCAGCTGCAGCCTGATTGGGGCCGTGGCCCACCTGGGGCTGCTTCCCCAACCAGCTCAGGCTTGCTGTTTTCCCCAGCCACAACCCTCTCCAGGGCTGTTTTAACCCATTCCGGGCTGGAGCAGGTGGCCACCCTGCTACACACAGACACCTCATCCCTTTGAAAGTTAAAATACAAGATCACATTCAAACTGAATGGGTCCAACTTTACTCATTTAACACATCATTCTGTTTCGTAAAGCATTAAGGTACAGCAGGGCATGTCACAGTGATTATTGCCCTTCTCCCAGCCTGCTAGAAAGCCTGGCACAAAACTCACTGAAGTTAATAGGACAACAACCACTGGCTTAAAGGGTCTTTGGGTCTGGTGTCTTAGAACATTATTAGTATTGCAGAGATGCTATCCCAGCACACACCCCTCAGGGCACAGCACTGCAACAGCTCTACCTCAGGCTCCCCAGAAACCTCAGCACACTTCATTTGCAGATACGGCTGAGTCCTCCAGCCAAGGCACTGAGAAAGTTCAACCCCCATCCAGAGCTGCAGAGCCCCCATGTCAAAAGCCAACATAAATACAAACCAGAAGAACCTTCCACCCCACTACATTCAGCGTTCATGCTCCCTACCTTTCAGGTGGATACCAGCTGCTGCAGCTTGCCTTAACACCCACAGGTACCTGGTGGTAAATCACATCAATAGCCTATCAGGCCTACCCTCCCACAGGGCTGCTGTGACAGCCTGCAATCTTCACTCAGCTCCTGGACAATGCCAGGCCTCTCACAGATGCTCTCTTCCCTTCCTAGCCAGCCTCTTGCTCCTTCCCTGCCTGACACCTAGCACAAGTACAGCAAGGTGGGGCTGACTGGGTGCCTACAGCTCATCAGGTCCCTCCTGGCCAGTTTGGGTTCATACACCCCGTAGCAGGGCAATGACTCACCCTGAGGCACCTCCTGCTGGTTGTCCAGGAATTAGCTCATTTTCAGCACAGAGCGCTCTCTCAGGCCCGTGTCCCGCTATCCACTGGCCCATGTCTCTCCCTGGACCCCAGTGCCCTGTACCTGGGGTGCTTCCCCATGGCAGTACCCTCACACTCTGCCTCTGGGTCTCCCCACTCTGGGAAACCTCCACTCCTCTGAGCCCCACCTTGCCTCAGTCTAGGCTACCGTCAGTCATCATCAAGCCCCACTCCCTGGGGCAGACTGCAGTGTAACAGCCTGTCATCACAGGCAAGGGGGTTTTGGAACCTGCTTCCTGACCCTACCACGCCGTACCTTTGTGGGACTAGGACCAGGCCCTACAGCCTGGGGAGTTACCAGCCTGGAGCTCTCCAGCTCTGCTTTACTCCAAGTACCTTGTGCTCAGGCAACCAGACCCTGCTTCCTCCAAGGCTGGGGAGGAACTCCCCCGAAGCTTCTGACTCCCAGCCTTTTTATACAGCCACGTGGGCCCCAACTGCCCCAGCCACAGCTGTGGCTGCCACACCCTCAGCTGCCTTCCCTCTGCTGCAGCCCTCTGGCTGGGTTACTTTTCTTTAGCCACAGCCTCTACAGGGCTGCTTTTAACCCCCTAGGGGCAAAAGTGGGGTGGTCACCCTGCTACACACCCCATCACAGCAAGGCATGCTATAGGCAGCTTTCTGTTGTGCTCTTTTCCTTATTGGGATCATGGGCCAGATTACTGAGTCTGCTAAATTCATTTTGTACAATGTTAGCCTCACAAAGTGAACTTAAACTGGCCAGTGCTTCTCCCTGGAAACTCCCTTGTTTTGGGGGAATCTTCCAGCAAAAACCTAGCAAAGCAGCATAGCTTTCTCCAGGGTCAGTTGTCCTCTACCTGTGGTGTAATCCAAAGAAGAGGGTGTGGTGGTGTCAGAGTGGGGATGGCAGGGGATGTGATGGATCTGAGCCCCACTACACCTATTCTCCTCCCCCTGCCACCAGGTGTAGCCTCCATGCTCCTCAAACTGGAAGCTAAACCCTTCCTGCTCTTACTACTAACCGGGCTAGGGATCAGGGAGATTCTTTTGGCCCCCCTGCACTGGCCAATACAGCCATTATTTTCTGTCTCTTCCTTGCTTTTAAATAAAAAAATCAAATCAAATCATACCAGTGCATGACATTTTTAACAACATGAACCATTATATGAGTGTAACCATTAATTGTAATGTGTGCAGTTGTAGCTGTGTCACTCCCAGAATATTAGAGAGACAAGGCTTGGGAGGTAATATCTTTTACTGGACCAACTTCTGTTGGTGAGAAAGACAAGCTTTCGAGCCACATAGAGATCTTCTTGAGGTCTAGGAACCATTACTGACAGTTACACAAATTATCAAATACTTATCCTTTTTTTCTCCATTCAGTGTTCCAAACCTATGATTTTAATAATATTTATTTTTGATTTTATTGAACAGTAGTTACTTTGAAATGTAACTAATTAAATTAATTTGCAAATGAGTTCTCACAGTAATTTTGTGTATCATTCTTCAATATTCTTCAGGGCAGGGGGTGTTTGTTGGTCCAATTCAGTCTTCCTCCTTGAGTGGAATGGTCATAAAAGGCAATTGGAGGGGGTATAAGGTGTTGAAATATTATTGCAATCTAAAGCAAAGAAAATCTAGTTCCCCCTCGCTCCCATACTCCCTGCATATCCTTATCTGTTAAGGACAAACATTCTCTCTCAATCTCTTAACACACACACACACACACACACGGTACACAGACTTATTATTGATAAAATTTTTACTCTTACTTCTGTAGTAAATGAAAGGAGGTTGTGGGAATGTTTGGCTTCAGATAGGGGTTTCCACCCTGAAAAGTTTGAGAAATGCTGCTCTGATTTCATCCCTTGCAATTTTTAATGAGCAGTAGGAAGTGATCATGGTCTGCTTATTTCCCAAAAGATATTAGCTCTCCTGTGTAGAAACTCTTCATCATGCCTCTGGTAGAGCAGCCATGTTTGTTCATTTTACACTCACAGATGGCCACATTTTTATTCACAAGCCTCCTAGAATTCTTATCAGCCTCTGTAACAAAGTGGCCTTTGGCAGAACACCACTGAGAGCATCAATTCAGGACAAAATTGCTTAGAGCAGGGTAGTCAAAGCCCAAGGCTGGGAGTCCTTTACTACTAAGACACACCAAACCAGCCAAACAGAGAGGACTTCGGTTTTACCTCACAGCTAACCAGAAGTCATACAAGCAATTCCCTCAGATGCTCATTTCCCAATATCACTACCAGCGCCATTCCTTATGGAGATGAATAGTTATGAAAACCAATACCCTAATAAACAAATTAGATCTTACCCACAAATCATGGTGTTGTCAGTCCCTTAGACTCTAAAATGTAAAGGTTTATTCATCAAAAGAAATATAGATGAGAGTTAAAATTGGTTAAATGCAATCAAATACATACAATTACAAAGTTCTTAATTCTGGTTTGTTGGGATTAGTGCTGATTTAAACGAATCAGGTCTCTGGAGTGCAAATATCCCAGCTTGGATTGGTCATTCAGTCCTATGTTCAGGGCTTCAGATCTAAACACAGTTCCTCCAGAGATCAGAAGCAGGTTTGAAAACAAAATGGAGAGGTTTCCAGGACCCTTTATATCCTCTGCCATGTGGAACCCCTCTGTTCATACTGTGGAAAATTATGGCAGCACAAAGGAGTTTGGAGTCGCATGGGCAAGTCACATGTCCATGCATGACTCAGTTTGTAGGTGGCAGCCATTGCTCACAGTCTACCCTGAATGTTCCCAGGAAGGCTCCTCAGATGGATTGGAGACTCCCAAGGTCCACTGTCAGTTAAGTGTCTCTTGATAGGACTATTCTGAGTAAGTGCCCATTCTCAAAAAGCTGACCAAATGCTTCACTGATATTACCTAGAATCAAACACACTGAGATACAAGCACATAGCCGATATTCATAACTTCAAATACAAAAGTGATACACACAGACAGACAAAATAATTATAACCAGCAAATTACAGTCTTTTCAGAGACACCTCTCATTTGAGATGACAAAATACACACAAGCCTGTGTAGCTTCCTCAAGGTCACACAGGGCTATCTTTAACCCTTGTTTCAGTACTTTCTGTACCTGGCACAGGTGAGTAGACTGTTAGGAGATGGAAAGCGCTGACTGCAGCTTGAGATGGGGTGGACCAAAGTAGTTGAGCTCCTTTAGAAAGAGAGCAAGAGGAGATAGAGCCAAATGTAGCTGGGTGGGGAGAGCAAGGAGGGCATGTGGTCAAAGATTTCAAGGTCTGCTACTTGCTGCGCTTCATAAAAGGGAATAGCACTGAAAAGAATGACAGCAAAGAACATTTCTGCCATATCTAATTTCTGTATTGCTAATGGTTCTATATAGTATCAACAGTGAGATGGATATTGAATGACTTTTAAGTGCATCTTTTGTAAGTGGAGTTTTGTAACATTATTTATGAACCATATATTGCCATAGGTACTGGAATTAGGACTGATGGGGGGTGCAGCAGCACACCCTGGTTTGAAATAGTTTCCATCCTATACAGAGGTTACAGTTTTGTTTAATGGCTTTTAGCACACATCTCTCACCCTGCAAAAATTGTTCCAGCAACTATGGTACTGCCCTGAATCTAGCTTGCAAACACAGAGATATCATTGGAAGTTTTGTTACCTCAAGGCCAGCATATTAAGAGTGGGTTATAAACAACTGGATTGATCGTTGTATTCCCCTCCTTAGATTGCTATTGCAATCATTTATAGGGCATCCATCTTGTAAGCATGCAGCGACTCACCCTGCTGGTCATCCAGGGAATCAGATCACCAGCCTCCAGAGCGCCCTCTGCAGCCTGTAGTGCCACTTGCCCTCAGCCCTGTGTCCCTCCCAGACCCGGTGCCCTCTCATCAGGGGTGCTGCACCCCTGCAGTACCCCCACAGATCTCTGGGTCTCCCCTCCTCAGGGGAGCCCCCAACCCCTATCCCCACCTTGCCTCAGTCTAAGCAACTGCCAGTCACCACTTACCCCCATTCACTGGGGCAGACTGCAGTATCATTGCCAGTCATCACGGGCAAGGGGGGGTTGGACCTGCTGCCTCTGCCTACCTTTGGGGCTGCCCTCTGCACCCCCAGTACCTAGTTGGTCATTGACTAGGCCCCACAGCCTGGGGGGTTTCCAGGTCAGAGCTCCACAGCTGCCCTGCCCTGCCCTGCCCTGCCCTGCCCTGCCCTGCCCTGCCCTGCCCTGCCCTGCCCTGCCCTAGCAGCCAGGTCCTCCCTCACCAAATGCTAGAGAGAGACTGTTTATTGCTAGCCCACTGCCCTCTTATAAGGGCCAGCTGGGCCCTAATTGCCTTGGCCACAGCTGTGGTCAGCTACCCAGTCAGCTGACCCAGCTGTCCTTAATCTCTGTCCCTGTTTCAGCCTTCTCCTAGGGCTGTTTTAAGCCCTTCTGAGCAGGAGCAGGTAGTTTCCCTGCTACACGTCTCCATAGCACATTAGTGTACTTTACATGCTTAACATAAGCCAGATAAAATGAGCAGATAAATTACACACTACTGAGACTTTCAAGAGACAGGGAAAAACATAGAGATTTCAAAGTGTACCATTGGTGGACAAAAGAATGAGTCTTGCATCATGTTCTAAATATGGCCAGGTTTGGGTTCAGACTATTTTTTGGTGGAAGGAAATTTTAGACATGAAGGCCTGCCAGAGAGAATGCTATGCCTCTAGTTCCTTAGACAGTTACCTGAAGAGCTCTTGATGAGTGCAGGTGGGGCTACAGGTCACAGAGGAAGAGGTCTTTAGAGGTATGTCTGCAGTTAAACACGCATGGCTGGCCCATGCCAGCTGACTTTGGTTTTCTGATCATGGGCTGCAGGACTGGCAAATTGTGGTGTAGATGTTCAGGCTGAGGCTGGAGCCCAGGCACTGGGACCATCCCCACTTGCTGGGTCCCACAGCTTGGAATGCCGCCTGAGCCCGATTGTCTGCACCGCTGTGTTACAGCCCTGCAGCCCATGTTCTGTGAGGTCGAGTCAGCTATAGTGTTTAATTGCAGTGTAGACATATCCTTAGGTCTGTGGTCTCTAAAGTTCTGTGTTGCTCAGAATCCCTAGATGTTTTCCTTCACAGTGCTTTAGGAGTGTAGGGCCATGCTTCTTCAATTGATCCCACAGAGATGCCAGGCATACTCCCTCTTCTTGCAGCATGCAAGGGGGCTGGCATTGGCATTCATATTCAGGAACTACAAGGAAGCTGTTGGGCAAGTGCCTCTTGTCTACTCTTGTGCCTTGTCTTAAAGTACATTAACTCCTCAGAGCTGTGACTGTTTCATACTATGGGCTGGTCTACACTATATCTGTAAGTCAATCTAAGTTACACTACTTCAGTTATATGTTATGTAACTCAAGTCTATGTAACATAGGTTGACTTACAGTGGTGTCTACACCATGCTGCGTCGATGGGAGACACTCTTCCCTTATGTTTCTCAGGTAGGTATTGTACAGAAGTTAACGGGAAAGAAGTCTACTATTGACCTAATGGGTCTTCACCAGACCTGCTAAATAGACACCTCTGCCTCCATTGCAGAAGCGCCGATTTAGCCGTAAGTATAGACATGCCCTATATGTTTGGACAGCACTTAGCACAGTGGGGCCACAATGCTGACTGGCACCTCTGAGCACTGTTGAAATATGAATAATAATAATAATTAACAGTAAGTTGAAACCTGGATATTCCAATAATGTAAAAGAATTTCTAGTGTGCACAATATACAATAAATATATGTGGAGTAGAATTGTGCACTTACACCTTGTTTTATGTAATTCTGGAGAAAAACAAATAAAGCAGATCAATTTTCTTCAGAGGTATCTGGGTCTGTTAATATTTCACATTACTGTATATATGAAACCTATATCTGCCAAGAGTCTGTGTTCAGAAATCTCTTCTGCAGGTGGATGAAACTGAGCATAATTGTTTATGAAGATTTTTTTTCTCTGGAGGAATTTTTTTGTTCAAAATATTCCTCAGACTTTGCCTTTTCCAAAATTTAAAACAGAGAATCAGAGACAATAAAAACAGCTGTGCTTGTCAGGTTTTACTACAGACATACTACTTCATGCTACTCAATAGGAAAATCACATTTTTTAAAAAGCAACACATTCTTTGAAATAGGCTATGCTGGGGCTGGACGGAAGGAAGGAATTAGTCTGTCACATTGAGGTGCCTATATAGGATTGCAGGTGCATGGGCACTATGGGAAGGGTAATCGGAAAGTGATCTTGTTGGGAACTGATCCTCATGCAGTTCTGCACAGTGCTAGTGTTTGCCAGAGTCAGAAATGATGGGGTTGGGACTGGTGTATCCCATTGTAAAGTAAAATAACACATGCAGTGAGATGTGGTGGGTTTAGCATGTGTGAATCTCTCTGTGGGGAGCAGGAAGGATTACTGATAATGTTCTTAGCTCTCCCAGTCTTGCTGCAAGAAATATTTTATTTCTGAAGCTCCAAAGATGATGCACCCTTGTCTATTCAATGTATGTGTATGTGTAAACCCATGCAAGATTAGCAATGGACCTGAACTAGAACAGTTTGGATCAGAACTATCTTCCTTCTCCTCAGGCTTCCCTACTCAGGTCTTTCTCTATGTTGGCAGAACCAGCAAACTGTATTCAAACACCTTCAATGCTGGGGAAATTCAGATCCAATTCCCGGTCCAAATGTTGTGAGTTAGGGCCATCTTTAAACAAGAATAACTTCTCCACAGGAATGAATGCAAAGCAAATATGCCAGTAACCGTGATGTGGTTGTTTGAAGATCTCCTGTAATTAGGAGTTGACTAGAATGTGGAGCTGCAGCTGTTGGACACCCCATTCACCACTTTTATCAGTCTTGAACCTTTGTGCATGAGAGATGCTTTGCAGCAATACCAGTCTATTGTCCATTTGCCTTCCGAAGCAAATCTCTCAACTGGCAGGGATAGTCAATCTGTCAGAGACAGTCATTCTGGTGGTTTCGCTCAGTCCCTCATTGACAGTTACTGAGATATGCAAAGTGAAAAAACAATGTTGGATTTTAAAGTAACAGTTCAATACTCCTTGAAAGGTTTTTCACAATGTGAATTTGATTTCAGGTCCATTTTAGTTCATTTCACTCCAGACTGATTTCTTGCATGTCACGGAGTGAATCCATTGTTTCCAAGTGTCTCTGTTTTAGTCTTATTTTTGCTGTCCAGTGTGAGACAATTGAGAGAGAAGCTTATATTGGAAAAAAGATGCCAGAATGAGCCTAATTTTCTAGACAGTTGAAAAGATTCTTTCTCCACAAATCTTGCAGCTTTAATAATTGTGTGTTATGCCCCAATATATTTTGAACTGCACAGAGCACCAGTGTTTATTGTGCATGTTTTTCATTTTGCTCCTTATTTATCTACCAGAAAACATTTATTGTAAAGTCCTCAACATTTTTTCCTGGTCTTCACAACTTTACTGTGATACCTGACTGGGATCCCAGAAGGTCCAGTTAGATAAACATCAAACAGATAGAGAATCCCTGCTTCCAATCCCTTGATGGTCTGTGTGGTGACTGCTCGTCGTAGATTTACATCATAGAAATATTTGCACAGCACTTTCTCAGACTTGTTTCTGGATTTGGGCCCTGAGCACCTGTCTGCACTCCTTACCTCCATCCAAACTTGATCCTCTTTGATCTTTTTCTTGTACACACAGTACTTGCTCTGCTCTTGTGTTCCTAGCCAGGCAATGGTGACTGAATTGCAGGTCCTCAGTTTGCTGAAGGACTTGATTTTTAAGCTTTCTGGAAGAAGTGGGAAGAAAGGCTTGTGGAAGTGAGACGATACTTGAACTTTCACAGAAGAATTAGTATGGTCCATGGCCCTTAGCTGCACCAAATAAATGTCCAGCAGCTTTCCCTTCAATGAGAAATGTCTGAAGCCTGCAATGTTTTCTGAGGCCAGTACTTTACCATGCCTTGCTATCTGAACCCATACTTGGCCACTACAAGATTGAAAGGTGAATTGGATCTTCTTGTGTCTAGCCTGGTACTGCAAGCTGTAGAATTTCTGCTTTTTCTCATCCAGGATTAGGTGAATTACCTTCCCATCCTTCAGCTCAATAACTTTAGGCTCAGGTTCCTCAAGAGTTCTTGCAAATGTTCCAGTGTACGCAGCACTTGCGTTAGTGAGAAGGTTGACTACAAACACATCAAAGTAATATTGAGTGCTGGCTCTAAGTTTGGGCACTGTATAAGTATTCTTAGTGCCCATGCATATCTGCCTCATTTCCCCACTACTAACCCTGTTGATGATACTTAATTCACTATTGGACAATATCATCACCTGTTGATGTTCTAGAAGATATGGAAAGAGAGAAAGGGCTAGCGTAGGTGGTGATTTCATACTTGAAGATCTGATAGCTGTCTCAGCTGCACATAAACTCTTGTAGTTGTGTCTTTCATTGACTAGAAGACAATACTGAATGTTTTCTTTGTGCGGCAAGACCGATGGGCTGTGTTTCCAAGCTAGAGTCACAGTTGCATGGCCAATACTGGTAACCTCTATGCGTGGATCTATTGGGAGTTCTGGATGCAGATGCCCAGATGTTGTGTCAGTTGTTAAGTATACGGTAATGTGTGTGTCTCGTTCAATTGATAGGAACTCCAGCATATAGAAAGCAGAATAGGAAGACATACCCATATAAGTCTCCACAGAATTTCCTTTATAGTTAAATATAATGGACGCTAACTTTGGAATCTTCTGAGATTTTGTGGCTTCAAGAGTGTCATGATTACCTGCACATGAAAAGTAGATTAATCAAAGTAGGCCCAATTGTTTTTCTTTTCATGCCCCACAACAATTCCTCATTTAGATTCTCAGTTTTATTATTCATATGCCAGAGAAATTCCTCTTGCTACTAGAATTTATGCTTTCTTGCAATATTAAAAGAATAGCCACGAGAGAATTATTTTTTTCAAATAGACTATAATTACTCCCAATTGCAAATATTTTGACCTATATAGTACCACATATCATTGCAATATTCCACATTCTGTTAGTGTATCTTCCTGTACTTTACTTTAGGGCACTGACATTTTGTGCAGAATGAGTTTCCTTTAGTCTGATTTTGTGCCTTTCCCTGCCTTGTATGAACAAAAAAAGTCAGAGGCTTTGAAGGAATGCCCACTGAGCTAACTAGTCAAGGGTATCTCACTGCTAGTTAACATCTTATTTCTGGTAGTGTCTAGCTTTTTTAATAATTAAAAAATGCAATTTTTTTAAACTTATGAAATGATTCTTGAAATTATAAAAGAGAATTAAGTTTTCTTTTAACTTTTGAGGGAAACTTAGCTCCATATTATTCTATGCCTACTGCCCTTGTACATTGTATTACCAGGGAACTAGAATATGACCCAAATTCTTCCCTGTGCTGCATAATGTTATGAAGAGCAGAAAAGAGGAAATACCAGCCCAAGCTGTCTGAGACACAAAGAAGGGTGTGAGACAGCTCTGTCAAGTGCACTTCCCTCCCTCCCTCCCTGGTGATCTTATGGAACACTATCCATACGAATGCTGTGTAGTTAGGGTTCCTTGAGTTTTGGAGTGGGTTCTAGTTGTTAATAGTGGACCTGGGGAGTAGTCACTTTATTTTCCATGCTCCCCTGGGAGCATGGCAGCTATCCAGGTGAGAATCCAGGTTTACAAAGCTCATTGCACTGTTAACTCCCCACCTCAACTTCTCTTATACTTCCGAAAGAATACGAGCACATGGCTATGGTGGAGGGAACAAGGGCCAGCACCCTTGTCTGTGGCCATAAACTTGTCCCTTCCTTACACTACCCTGAGAAGAGAATGTGGCAGAAACTGAATTTTATCTTGCAGGACTCTATGGAGGTCAATGGCAAAAATACCATTTATTCCAATAGGGCCAGGATTTCACCCATGGAGTTTTGGGTCATAGTTTTCCAAACCCACAGGTAAGTCCACAGGAAGGGAGACCTATAACTTCAAGTTTGCCCAGGCCATTTTTGTTGGTGGTGAGATTTCCTAGGTTGGTGGTACTTCTTATAAATGGGCTACTTTCCCTCCTGCACCGATCAGACAGATTCCATTTAGCTCTTACCATTTGCTGCTTTTCCAAGGAAATTTGTTGATGCCTTGCGTACCAGTATACTCCATTCAATGGGAACATCACAGGGTGTCACGGTTACCGTGAAAGGAGCAGGGGATCTGTCTTCCTCCAGAATGAAACAGTACCTGAAAATGTAGATAAAAATATACTGAAGGCATTAAGAAACAGTCATACTGCAGAATCCCAGCAGGTAAAGTAATTAGCTATTCAGACTGAAGATCTAAAAACTACATTCTACTGTAGATAATAATGACAATTCTACTATTAGGTAAATTAAAGCCATAGCCTATAGACTGCTCTAAATTTTCTTATGTAAAAAGAATACATACTGTGTTTCTTTCTAATCCACAAAGGTTTTCTTGAATATTGCCCATTTATTACTGGGTAGTGTGGCAAAGCTCTAGCCTTGTCCCTATGGGTCCTGCGCTTCCAGGCGGTTTGTGCTAGCCTCAGAGGCTCACTGCGACCCTCCATGTAGCCCTTCTCTCTCTAGGCCAGGGTTACAGTCTACTGAGCCCTTTTCATCATCAACCAGCAAAGCTGTTGTGAGAGAACTCCCACAGTCTCTGTTGTCCCTTTGGGCTTATTTCAGGACAGTATAACCTCCTGTCCTGCTAGGGGCCTCCCTTCCCCTTCCAGGAGGTGTTTCAGTAGTGGCAGGTTGGTGGGAACCCGGGCCCGTCCTCTACTCCGGGTTCCAGCCCAGGGACCCTAATGGTAGTAGCTATTGGCAGCCAACCTTTAACTGACAGAGTTGCTACTTTTCCCTGAGCTACTTCCCCACAGCTCTCCCACTTCTCCCTTACCTCGGGGTATTGCAAAGCTTCCTCTCCTCGAGCTCCTTTCTCCTTGGCTTCCTCCAGCTGACTAACTGGGAGGTTTCTAATTGGTTTCAGTCAGCCCCTCATTGGCTTCAGGTGTCCCAATCAGCCTAGCTATTTCTGCTGCTTTCTAGAAGCTTCTTGATTGGCCTGGAGTAGCCTTTGTTTGGTTATCCAGGGAACAGGGACCTGCACATCCTGAGGCTGATATGCCTGCCTTCCAGCACTCTCTTATACCCTTCCGGTCTGACTCTGTCACATATCCCTCCCCCTGCTCAACACCAAGGGGTTGGGCAACTTGGGTTGACATACAATGCACCCGTGATACGCCATCTGCGTTGCCATGGTGACTTCTGGCTCTGTGTTGTAAGCGGAACTGAAAGGGTTGAAAGGATAAGAACCATCTAATCACTCTCGCATTTTTCTCCTTGTTCCGCTGCATCCACTGAAGAGGGGCATGGTCAGTCACGAGGGTAAACTGCCTACCTAGCAGGTAGTATCGCAGTGATTCCATGGCCCACTTAACGGCAAGGCATTCTCTCTCGACCACAGCATACTTCTGTTCCCTTGGGAGAAGTTTTCTACTAAGACAGAGGATTGGATGTTCTTCTTCCCCAACCATCTGGGATAGGACAGCCCCTAGTCCAACTTCAGATGCGTCTGTCTGCAAGATGAACTCCTTAGTGAAGTCTGGGACTATAAGCACAGGGTCACTGCAAAGGGTTGTCTGTAGATCTGTAAATGCCCTCTCTGCTGTGTTTCGTAAGGGGACAGCTTCTGGATATCTGGTTGCATAGTCTAGGATGACAGGCACATACTGATGGCCCCGGGTTGTTTTCTCTAGTGGCCCCACAAGGTCCATAGTGATCCGCTCGAATGGAACTTCGATGACTGGCAGTGGAACCAAAGGAGCTCTTAGATGTGGATGAGGGCTGTGCAGTTGACATTCAGGGCAGGAGGCACAGTACCGCCGGACATCTTCATGTACCCCCGGCCAGAAGAACCTGCGTAAGATTCGTGCCTGGGTTTTCTCCACTCACAGGTGCCCTCCAAAAAGGTGACTGTGAGCGAGGCTTAGTATTGCCTTCTGGTGTTTCCAGGGCACAAGGAGCTGGTGTACCTCTTGCTCCTGCATTTGTACGACCCAGTATAGGAGATTCCTTTTTATCACAAAATAAGGCCTTGGCCCCGGGCCTTTCCCTCTATAGGTACCCCATCTATTTCGGCCACCTCCTTCCTGGCGTTCTCGTACCTAGGGTCTTCCACCTGATTTCATCTAAAAGTCTCTCTCCCAGGACTTATCACCCTGAATTCTGAGGGATCTATCTCTGCCCTCTCACCTGGCTCTGAGAGGTTGGGGTTGGAACTGGTTTCTGACCCCTCTTCCATCTCGGGGCTCTCCCCCCTCTGTTGTCTGTGTTTCTTTGCCTATACAGGCGGCCCTCTGTCCTTGTATCAGGAGTCGGGTACCCAAGGCCTTGGCTGCCCTGCTTTCTCTTTTGGTCTTCTGACCTTTCCCTGGGACAGGGAATAGTTCCTGGGATATTTCTGCGAAAAATGGGAGGTGACATTCTGCCGTTTGAAGTCTCCCGAAGTTCGGAGAGCTCCTCTCCCTCCAGTTCCTCTGGTGGGAGCAAGTTCCCAAACCCAGGGAAATGTCTCCCCATAAGCACAGAGTATGGGAGGTTTGGGACTACACCTGCTTTCACCCCAGTGACCTTTCCCTGAATTTCAATTTTCACTGGTATGATGGGATAATAACTAACAGTCCCATGGACACAGGTTACCCCTGTACACTTCACCTGCATTAACTGGCTGAGCTTCACTAATTTGCCTGAAATTAGAGTGATAGCACTCCCCGAGTCTACGAGTGCTATGGTTTCTACCCTATTCAACTTTACCTGCCTTGTATATTTATGTGGGGTGAGTGCGACCCCTACAAGATTGAGTAGGCTGCAAGGGTCTGTTCCATTCCCCAAGTTGCACTGCATTGGCTCTCCAACATTGGGGCACTGAGCAGCTATGTGCCCCAACTCCCCACACCAGTAACACTTATAATTGCTTCTAGTCACTCCCCTATCACATGGGTTAGGGGTTTTAGTCCCAGGACCACCCCCACTCAGGCCTTTCCCTTCCTTCTGGGTTCTCAACTGGTTTTCAGCCTCCTTTTTCTTCCACCTAGGACTTTGCAGAGGTTTGGCCACCTGACCCTCCAAGGTCGGGGTCGAGTGTTTGATTAAGGGTTGAGTGAGGGGCCTTCCTGGGGTAGCTGGGTCAATTCCCTGGCTGTCATCCGTCTTTCCACCAAGCTGATCATTTCGTCGTAGGTGGACGGATCGTTCTGGCATACTCACTTTTGGAGATCTGGCGGCAGTCTCCACATGTAGACTTTAGAGACCAAAGTCTCTCAAATCTCCTCCGGGCTGCATGCCTCAGACCATAACCATTTCCGAGCAAGGTGTATGAGGTTGAATAGTTGGGACCTCAGAGGTTTGTTCTCCCTGTATTTCCACTCCTGGAACCTCTGGGCCCGTACTGTTGTGGTCACCTCTGATGGTGGTAGGATCTCCGCCCTCAGTTGGGAATAGTCAGCGGCATCCTTGGTGGGCAGATCAAAGTAGGCCTTCTGGGCCTCTCTGCACAAAAAAAGGGCGAGAATGCTGGCCCACTGCTCCTGGGGCCATGCCTCCCGCTGAGCAGTCCTTTCAAATGAGAGGAGATACGCCTCTACATCATCATCTACCATCATCTTTGGCAGACAACCGGTGGCCTTCAGAGTTCGTGTCCCATCGGACACCCAGACTGGGTGGTGAGGATCTTCAGCTGGTCCACTACCTCATGCAGAAGGGCTTGATCTTGGGTCGCCTGGCTCATTAATAATTGGTTGATTTCCTGCTGTAACCTCATGGACTCCTGTTGCACAATCACCTGGGCCCGGGTTGCCTCCTGCTGGACTGCCATGGCTTGCACCAGCGCCCTCACCAACTCCTCCATTGTGGTACAAACAAAAACCCAAAACGAAAACCCCAGTGCACTTTTTTTTCTTTATAAAAAACTTCTTTGTTCCGCCGCACTGTGAACAATCAGAATCCCACCTCTGACACCAGTTGTGGCAAAGATCTGGCCTTGTTCCTGTGGGTCCTGCGCTTCCAGGCAGTTTGTGCTAGCCTCAGAGGCTCACTACCACCCTCCATGTAGTCCTTCTCTCTCTAGGCCAGGGTTACAGTCTACTGAGCCCTTTTCATCATCAACCAGCAAAGCTGTTGGTGAGAGAACTCCCACAGTCTCTGTTGTCCCTTTGGGCTTATTTCAGGACAGTATAACCTCCTGTCCTGCTAGGGGTCTGCCTTCCCCTTCCAGGAGGTGTTTCAGTAGTGGCAGGTTGGAGGGAACCCGGGCCCACCCTCCACTCTGGGTTCCAGCCCAGGGACCCTAATGGTAGTAGCTATTGGCAGCCAACCTTTAACTGACAGAGTTGCTACTTTTCCCTGGGCCACTTCCCCACAGCTCTCTCACTTCTTCCTTACCTCGGGATATCGCAAAACTTCCTCTCCTTGAGCTCCTTTCTCCTTGGCTTCCTCCAGCTGACTAACTGGGAGGTTTCTAATTGGTTTCAGTCAGCCCCTCATTGGCTTCAGGTGTCCCAATCAGCCTAGCTGTTTCTGCTGCTTTCTAGAAGCTTCTTGATTGGCCTGGAGTAGCCTTTGTTTGGTTATCCAGGGAACAGGGACCTGCACATCCTGAGGCTGATATACCTGCCTTCCAGCACTCTCTTATACCCTTTTGATCTGACTCCATCACAGTAGATATATTCCACAATACTGACTTTTTAGACTGTATGGGACAAGTAAATACTATGGTATAATGGAATTAGGAAAGTGTCTTCTATTAGAGTTCCATTCCCAGGCTAACACTGGGGAAATAAGCACATGTTTTACCAAAATCTGATGCCCAAGTTTCTTGCCTGGAGCAACCAACAATGGGTTCTGTAAGAATAATATAGTATGTGTGCATGATTCTGTCTTCCAAAGGTCTGAGATTAAGAGGATCCATTTCATAGCTAGTTCTGCTTGTTCTTGATTAGCAGTCTGAAGATGCTACTCCTCAGCTCTCCATCCCAACATGCTACTAGTCTCTCTAGTTGCAATGCATTTATTCTGGAGGTTTATTTTAAGCTGAAAGACATCCATGAAAGCTACTCGATACAAAATTTACATGGGCAGTGAATGCCCCCCATGCATATGGAAAGTAGCTCCTATGCAATACTCTCCCAAAAGTGATGATTATACAGAGATTTAATTTCTTAACTCTTACTTTCTGCCCAAGGAGTCTTTGCCTACTGGTGGAAATGCACTTGAGTAGCACCACAAATGTATTTGTCACTCTGCTAGCATACTGAATCCTCCCTGGAATTTTTAACCTAATCTAATAAGAGTTCAGTTGAGCATATTTACTTTGAAAATTTGGGCCACTGTGTATCACTGGTATAAAGTGTCATCAGTTCCTGACTGATTCCAGTAAAGCCTGATCTCCAGCTTTACTCCTTTTGCTCTTTGTCTGCTCTGTCTCTCAGTGGACTGAGTATGGTCATAAAGACAGATGGACTCTGTTACATCACAGTACAATAAAATATAAGTAATTCTAGTTTTGCACTCATTGGTGAGATGTTATGGACACATAAGGTCACCTCAGAGAGTTTTTATGTATTTTTGGGATATTGCTACTGGGCCACATTTCAATTTCTATGTCCTTTTGACAAGGAGAATTCTTAGGTTCATTCTTGTAGTCATAATTTTGTTATATAACCACATGTGCAGTGCCCTGTTTTCTTTCTGCACAGTGCCCAGCAGGACTGAGCCATCTGGCTCACCCTCTGCTGTTTGACCATTCTGCAGGAATGTATATCAGATCTATTGACACTAATAATGTTGGTTAGTGTCCAAAGAATATTTTGGCTGAATCTTGTTAAAGGGCATTTCTTCCCAGATATCTATATGAGGTAGATATAGGGTATCAGACACTTTAGTATCTAAGCATACACACACACACACACACACATAGTGATTTGACTACATACAAAATTCACAGATGTTTTGGGAAGTCCAGGTTAACCTTCAATGGATATTTCCATATTAAAAATTCTTTGAATCTACAGAAGCTTCAATACTGCTCATCAAATATACAACTAAGCATGCAGTACCTCTGAAAGCTGATTTTCAGTTTTAAAGTATACACTTACTGTAATGATTTGGGTAGTTAATTTATCAAGGAAAAATATTTGCAACTGACTTTGGCCTGAGGCCCTGGTGCTCCTACAGTTTTGATGGTCAACTGATTAAGATCTCACCCCAATATGCAGCAATAGCTATTCACTTTTGGAACCTAATGTAAACTCAGCAGTAATTGCATCAATTAAGAGGTCTGCCAGATAGGGAAAAATCTTACAATGAATATACATAGCTGAAATCTATCTTAAAAAATCACTCCAGATTCTAGTTAAGTTTTTCAACTAAGAAGGCAAAAAAAGAAATAGAAGCCTGGAGGGAGATCTTGGAATCTACTTTCAAGGAACTGCAATATGGCTCAGGGCACTAAAGGTAGCACTGCCAGGGCATTGCAGGTAGGGAGCATACAGCAATTATCTCCTTGATATTAGCAGTAGCAAGTCTTCACATGCCATAGGGCAGGAAATGAAAGAGAATATATGCGAATTTGTATTACATGATTTGCTCTTACCTTTTAGGTATATCCTTCAACAGGTGTACTGTGGTTTCTTTACCATCTGCAAGAATCAGGGAATGATTACAGTTGAAGAGATCACTTTTGATGCTGTGCTGGGAACTGGTGGGCACCTTTATAGAATGACACAAACACATGGCCACGAGAAGATGGAAAGGCAGGTAAATCCAGAATCTGAACATCTTCAGCACTACAAGATGGGGTAATAAAAGTTTATAGAGATTGTTATGTTGAGGAAAACCAAACAAACAACAACAAACACCTCTTCTTTCATGTACCTCTCATTGTGCTTTGCTAATAATCATTATTGTCAGAAATGATTAAAAAAAATCAGGGTACGGCAGAATGCTGCTAATCTGCACTTTGCTAAATCATTGATACTCACAGAGAAATGTCTCTGTCTTGCCCCAGCTCTCAGCAAAGGTTAAAAAGCAGAAGCTGGAGTAAGGTCTCATATTACCAAATATATGTATAATACAGTGTATAGTGCATGAGTATAAGTGAAGAAGAGAATTATCAATAAAACTAAAAACAGCTGACAGACAAAACACATTTGAAGATACCTTATCCTGTCCTATTTATTGCATTAGTTCACTTGGTAATTTTACAGATTCCATAATTTGCAAGGAGTCTCCCAGTCACAAATTAGTGCTAATCTACTGTATTCCTAATGCTGCTGCCACCTGTGTTTTTTGTAATTCTGTTTTTAGATTGTAAATTCATCAGGATTACAGGTGTGTGCACAGAAAACAAATTATATAGAAGGGAAAAGAGTATATGGAGAAGATGGCAGTGAGAGACATTGTGTTGGGATTTAGTAGATTTTAAATTCTTTGTGTCTTTTATTTAGAGGAAGCCTGAATTATAATGAAATGATTGGACAAATAGTTCTGAACTTCCAGTACTTAATATCTTCTTCCTTCCAGCATTCTTCCTCAACAGGTGTACTTGAGGATGTTTCCAGATGATCTCTGCAGTCTCTCAGTTTTAAACTAATGCTAGTTTTCCCATGTCCCTCTGATTCAGACTTTTAAAATGTCATATTTTCCCCTTTGCTGAGATACTTTATTATCTGCAGGGAAAGTAGATAAGGAGCGTCTGAGGCTTAGACAGTTCCAGCAAGGGGGTCTGCGAAAATGCAGATTCTGTTAAAATTGAGACACACACCTATGTTGTACACAGCTTCATAAATAAAAGGGTCAAGTAAGCACTGGAACATTTTGAATGCATTATTGTGTTAGATTACTCATTATCTCATAGTAGTCTTCCATCTGCCTCACATTAATCTAAGGAGAGAGAGAGAGAGAGAGAGAGAGAGAGAGAAAGAGAGAGAGAAGTGCTGGACCTGGGAGAAGGGGAGAAGGACAAGTCTCTTCAAAACTGATGTGGAATGCAGGGCAGCGATTTAGTAGGCAGGGGGTGCTCTGGGAGCAGTATCTCTTTTTGAAAAAAGACAAACTTGTGCAACATATAAGCAATAGGAAGGAGTAAAGACATCAGCAAATGTGATTCTCAGCCAGTAAAAGAAGAGTGTATTAAACATAAATAATCTGTGACACGATGAATCCATGATTTATAATCTGTACAGTTTTTGTGACTGGCACTTTCCTTTTGTAGGCTGTTTTAAGAACTCAGAAAGTCAAAAAGTCTACAGCTTAGCTGAGCTACTGTTCATTAACAAGCAAGAATATTTATACATGGAGCAGAGTTTTCAAATTTCCATCTTGGTCCTGTACATTTAAATATAGTTCTGAATCTATTTGCAGATTATCAGGTGGAAAACTTGTTTTCATTGGTGATTTCCAAAATAAATAGTATCTCTCATAGACTATGATAATACAGAACATCCTATTTAATATCTTAATAGTGTTAGAATATCTCCTCAATTCTACTTTGAAAATATGTTGGTAACATTTAAAACATCTGATGAATCAAAATATAGAACTATGCTAATAACTCTAGCAAGTGTTGAGAAGATTATTCTTCCTCTTGATCACTTGCATAAATCCCTTTAAAATAATGCTTTGCTGCTGATGGTAATGTTTCTCTGTCACTTTTGCCATTCTTTGGTTCTAACTATAGCTTATTAGCTCGAAATTAAACCCTGGAAGTATTTTTCTTTACCTTTTAATAAGGTATCCAAAGTGCCCAGTACTTCAGAGTTTTTACTCTTGCTGATGTTTAAATGGCATTTTTCAAACAACATTCACATAGTGGCTGCAGTTGTTTTTGTTTTGACTAGGAAAGAAAAACAAACAAGTAAACAAATAAACATCGTACGTAATCAGCTTATCCTTAATAGAACATCATCCTAAAGTCTGACTTCTCTTGATTACACAGACAACATACTCTCAGATTCTTGGAGACACCTTTCACAAAAACAAACAAAACAAAAACAACTGCTCTTACCTATTATGTTTATTGACAGATGCTCCTCAGACCACTCTCTTATTTGCAGAAGCAAAATAAAACAAAACAATATAGACTTCTCAGATCTCTGTAGATAGATGAAAAGCAAAATTGTGAAACCAGTTTAACAGGACAGAACTGATTTTTCCATATGGCTCCCACATAGACATTAACTAAAATGCCTGCAGTCTTTCAAAAGGGGAGGGTTTTTGTGTTTTTTTGTAACCTGTGTAATTTTGAAATCTTCAAAGTTTAAGTTGTTGTTTCATTTCTCAAATGTCTTCTGGGGGAAAAAGTGCATGCATGTATTCTTCCTCAGACAGTGAGACCTTATTATTTGCACAAGGTGTCAGCCGGACTGTTAGAGACGCCTAATCTCACCAGTGGCTGGCCAGAGATTGGGTCTTTGACAGAAATGCATGGAGAGGAGGAGGGGGTGAGACACAAAGAGAAAGAGAGTGTGAACACATTTAACTACTTTTATTCCAAAGTATTAGCCAGATATCAGGCAGAGCTATCTCTGCATGAAACTTATAGTGTAATATTAATGGCTCTGTGATCGTTCTAAACTGCCCCTTGAGAATTCCCATCAATTCATATTCACAATCTCATTCAAACTGAATGCATCCTTGAAACTGAAGGTGGAATATGCAGTTTCTTAGACCTGTAATATCCCCAGCACTGCAGAAGTTCCATATTTTTTCAGATGGATTGAATTTCTGTATTTTTATGGCCCAAAGGGTGCCAATTCACACCCAAAAGAGAGAAAAGTTATGAGGAAGGGTCCACTCTGACATTTTTAAAACCGGTCTGGAAAGAACAATGCTGGGCAGAGCTGGGCAGCTTTCTTGGATTCCTGAAGCTGTGTGGGAAAGAAACTCTAAAAGTCTATGGGCTGGGAGGCCAGGGGAGAAAAGGTACTGGAGAGAAAAAATCACATGGAACACAAAAAAATTTCTTTTGCCATTGGGGCTAGATATCACACCCAGGGATATTCCATGGTCCCAAACAGACATGGTCCACCTCCATGAGGCCTGATGCATGGCCAGGTCCCCTGGCTGCTCGTAGTTGTTGGCATCTGTTACAGCAGACATTGAGATGAATGCATGTTGCTCTCTTTCACGAGGATATATGTACTGTTTCTTAAAACTGTGAAGGAAGTCAGGCAGTAGGAAGCTGGGTGAGGTTTTAGGAGGGAGCTATGTAGTAAAGCAGAGGGAGAGAGAGAAGTTATAGGAAGAATATGGTTTTCTTTATTCTAAAGATAAAGCCACTTGTTCAATGTTTGCCCCTTGACTCAATGTTATTCTTTACCACTGTCACATGACATGGTGTCAGAAGCTGATTCATTTTGAGCCAACATAAATAAGAAATCAAAAAATGCCAAAATTCAACCCTCTGCAAGACTCTGAGATTGCTAAACCCACAGAGTGGCCAACATGGAGAGAGTACTTTACTAGCTTCTGCATAACAAAGAAGCTTAACACAGAAATCAGCAAAATACAAGTCAGCTCATTCATTTATGCAATAGGTAGTAAAGCCAAAAATACATATAAATTGTTTGCCTTCATGGTGGAAGCCAATAAGCGATAACCATGGTATTGTTCTTAACATATTTCATGAACATTTCTTTCCACAAAGAATCCACGAATGGCCTTGCTTTTACAAAGGGCTCCAGAGAAAGTGTGGCACTATATGAACAAGCGTTGTATTGTGACTTTGCTATCAGAAAGGAAGAACAAACACATGCGAGATCAATTTAAACAAGGAGCTTTCAGAAAAATCACAGTTAATGTCTGTGCTAATTCCAGAACATGCAATGCAATAGGAACAGCCCTTTGAGATAATAAAATTGCAAGACACCTCACAAGGAAGCCAAGAAAGCATTTTGCAACTAATAACCAATTCAATGTTTCCAGGGTGAAAAAGAGGCACAAGAAAGAAAGAAATGTGGTAGGTGTCGCAAGGGAGAACCCAGGTAGATGAAGTTTGCCCAGATAGTTGGTTTATGTGCAAGAAATGTATGATAATAGGACATTGGGAGAGTAGCAGTTACAACAAATGAATTAGGGGGGCCTTTTCCCTGAGAGCTGTAGAGACTCATGGGCAGAAGTGTTTAGATAGACTTTTAAGGAGATGTACCCTCCCCTGAAATAGAAGCAGCACAGAGTAGAGTCCAGTGGCCCAAAGGACATACATGTTGATTAAGTCAATTCAATGCCAACAGAAGATATAAAAGCAAGGAAGGTGTGTTTGACACCTGTCATTAGTGAAGTGGGCCCACTACAATTACCCTCTCAGACCATTTCATAGCTATTGACATAGGCCTACCAGTGAAGTCAATGGGAGTCTTTGAGTGGGTTTAAATGTTTATGTGGAGGCACAAACTATGGGAAGACATAAAAACACCAAGGGCCCACAGTTTGGTTCTACGAATTTCTGGAGGAACAATGCTCCCACCTCATAACCCACCTCCTGGATGACAGATGGTTATGCCACTTTAAGAGTCAAGCGGATACCCTAGGTAATTATCCAAATATAGGCAAGACCTTCAGTCCCCTTCCTGCTCTGCACTGAGAATTATAGTCTCTGAAAATCTGTCACCACACTGAAAATGTTTTTGGGGAAAAAAGAAATCTAGCTCTTCAGTTAATACCTGGCAGGTGTGTTGTGAGTCTTTATTTATATAAATGATTTGGAGGAAGGGTTAAACGGTGAGGTGGCAAAGTTTGCAGATGATACTAAACTGCTCATGATAATTAAGACCCAAGCAGACTGTGAAGAACTTCAGAAAGATCTCACAAAACTAAGTCATTGGGCAACAAAATGGCAAATGAAATTTAATGTGAATAAATGTAAAGTGATGCACATTGGAAAAAAAGGAAAAATATCCCTAACTGTACATACAATATAATGGGGTCTAATTTAGCTACAGCTAATCAGGAAAAAGATCTTAGAGTCATCATCGATTGTTCTCTGAAGACATCCACGCAGTGTGCAGCAGCAGTCAAAAAAGCAAACAGGATGTTAGGAATCATTTAAAAAGGGGATAGAGAATAAGAAGGAGAATATCTTATTACCCTTATATAAATCCATGGTGCACCCACATCTTGAATACTGCGTACAGATGTGGGCTCCTCATCTGAAAAAAAATGATATACTGGCAATAGAAAAGGTTCAGAGAAGGGCAACTAAAATGATTAGGGGTTTGGAACAGGTCTCATATGAGGAGAGATTAAAAAGGCGAGGCCTTTTCAGATTGGAAAAGAGGAGACTAAGGGGAGATATGATAGTAGTATATAAAATTATGAGTGGTGTGGAGAAAGTGAATAAGGAAAAGTTATTTATTTGTTCCCATAATATAAGAACTAGGGGCCACCAAATGAAATTAATGGAAAGCAGGTTTAAAACAAATAAAAGGAAGTTCTTCACACAGCGCATGGTCAACCTGTGGAACTCCTTGCCTGAGGAGGTTGTGAAGGCTAGGAATTTAAAGAGGTTTAAAAGACAACCAGATAAATTCATGGAGGTTAAGTCCATTAATGGTATTAGCCAGGATGGATAAGTAATGGTGTCCCTAGCCTCTGTTTGTCAGAGGAAGTAATGGATGGCAGGAGAGGCATCACTTGATCATTGCCTGTTAGGTTCACTTACTCCGGGGCACCTGGCACTGGCCACTGTCGGTAGACAGGATACTGGGCTGGATGGATCTTTGGTCTGACCCAGTATGGCCTTTCTTATGTTCTTATATCTGTAAACTACTTTTATCCTTGGGTGCAAACTGCTATAGTGACTTGTAGTACAACAATTCTAATAAACTACTTAATTATCTCAACTGGGCAGGAAGGAGCACACACAAATTTCTGTGCCTCTTTAGAACTCCCCATTTCCAAGAGCAAAGTCAAGGGAGCCTGACATAACACTTAACAGAAGGGGAGTAAAGTACAGAATCCATTATTTTTGGTTTATGCAGCAAAGTATCCAAGTTATATACCCATAAATGGGAATCTAAGGAACAGCTCTTCCACTGGTGTGAACTGGCAATCGAGCAAATCAGCAAACTGGAGTTATGCTGCTTTATACTGGTGTGGGGGGCTGGCCCTAAGTGTTCAGGTATTCCCCTTCTGAATGCTTGCTAACAAAGGTGCAAAACGTGATAGTGCTTTTTGTTATGTGGCTACCTGACACAGACCTTCCTAACTCAGTTCACATAGATCTCTAAACAGCCATCTGATGATAATGCTCTAGACTGAGTGGCTACCAACCTGTGTTTAAAGATCTAAAGGAGGAAAGTTTTGTGCTCCATTACTGATCCCCTCAGATGGTCATTCTCCCTTCCAAAAACTCCTGCTGTGTATTGCCTAGGTCAGATTGCAACTGAGGGAGAGGGAAATGTTTTCATGTTTTTGCTACACTAACTTTGTTGGGTTCATTCTGTGCCTGATCAGTTGTGGCATTGTATAATCTAATACACCTGATATTTTCATGTCTGGCAAGCTACCATATTTTGTTTCCAGCAAGAAATATGACTTCCAACTTGTTTAAATGAATATAAAAAGAGGGCACCTCTTTAGAATTCTCACCTGCTAACTGGCTGAATAAATATGTCCTTGGGTAGCCAACCCACATGATTAATATTTCTATTCAGAAACCAGATCTTTTTAGATACCCACTAGGGCTCAAGCAAGTATCAGATCTCCCTGGAAGGCTGTGACAAGGAAACATGAACAAAATTCTGGTGCTTAAAAAGCACTCACATGTCAGACTTGGAGTATATGGTCCTGATGACTGGAGCATTGTTCTTATTTCTTTTATGTTTGTCAAACCCTGGCACTCTGAGGATTGTTCAACAAGGGCAAGCCGAGCCTATTCCAAATCAGAGAAATTAAATGCCAAAAGTATAGGAAGCTGCATGTAGAAAAGAGGAAACAAGCTAGACTTTCCAATACTATTTTTTTCTTGTAATATGTGTCTGTTTGTTAGACCTTTTTAAGGCAAGATTGTTTTAACTGGCATAGCTGTTGTCCTGGCATGCCCATTAGCTTTGTGGGAGTAGAACCCATTGCTTTTTCATGTTCTGGCTCCTATGAGCACACTTCAGGGTATACCTATGCTGCGAAGTTGTAAAGTTGTCTGTGGTATTACGTGGCTCTGACTACAAAAAATACAGATGCAGATTTTTCCTTTCAGCAGCCTAACTTCTGAAGAATATATCTTTGTTTTTATATTTTAGAATGATTTTTTTTCTGCTCAGGTATGACCCATTAACTAAGGTAACTAAACTCAGCTTTGAAGAGTATTATGCACACACACACCTGCAAGTAATCTGGGAGATATGGGGAAGGAAAAAAGGGTTAATGAGCAAGGTTTGGAGTTTGCAGAAGCTGGGAGATAACTTCTCAGGCTCACTGTATCAGATTTTGTAGAAAATTCCTTATTATTTATGACAGACTTTGTTCCTCAACAAAGGTAAAATCAGTGCAACAGAAGAATGTGCCAAGTCCCCAGCCAGAATTCAAGTCCTGAACTATAATGCTAACAACTTCTTCATGAATTAAAGAGAAAAACATATTGAAGGACACAGGCTGCTATATTCATTTCCCTTCCTCTCTTCCACTGTGGGGTGCTGAGTATTTTAGGTTAACTTCTGTTTAAATCATGCCTTAGAAACATACATAAAACTCCTCCTGAGTCAACAAAAGCAACAAAACCTTTATTTCGTGTGTATGTGCAAAAGTGATGGATGTTTTTCATCTTAACATCTCCATGGAACTTCAATTGAAAAGGTCACAGAAAAAGAAAGAGACAACTTTGCCCATAATCTGTGTAATAGAGTAATCCTATATTTTGTTTTTAGCTGGAGTGTTGCTGTCACACATGTCACAGGATTAAACTAATATAAATAGAACTAATACACCATAAAACACAGTTAAAGGGGACTGTCCATATATTTTATATAGCAGAGGCTCTCAAATGCTGATATGAGCTTCTTTTTAACAAGAAGTTGGAAAAAAGCCGGTAACTCTGAGCAAGGAGACTCTTTCATTTGATTCAAGTACAGAGCTGCCAAATCTCATTCATCTGCAGGGAGGCTTCCTTGTTTTGCATTAGTCTGAAGACATTTTTACAGCACCCCCACTGTGAAGAAGGATTTTCTTTGTGTGTGTTTCAAAATGAGACATTTAAATTCTTGTTCAGACTTTGCGAAAAGCATCTTTCTTCATGGAGCTGTGACAATTTAAATATAGCCAATATTCCCACCTTTTATCTTCACTGACTGTAGCTGTTGGTTCTGAAGAGCCCTAAAATTTAAATAGCTCAGGATGTTTTGTATCAGTTTGTTTGTCCAAACCCCTCCAATACAGCTGGCAGAGAAGGAGTTAACGACTGTCCTCTTTTTTAGTCTTTGCTGGCTTTGAGTCATTGGGATCCCATCTGTTCCAGGCGCTGTCCGTAATTCTTCCCAGCATTCTCCAGGGAGGCAGTACAATACCCAGGAATTTTAACAATCCTAAACAGATTGGGGGCCACATATGTAGCAAAATGATTAGATTATAAGAAATCCAATCACATTTACTGCGTAGCCCCGTATTTTTAAGCATTAGGGTTCAGACACTCTGCTCAGCTATGAATATTTTATATGCAACAGAGATTATGTTATTACTTTCCCCCCTTTCTGCTGTCCCCACAGGAATAGTATAAATTTTAATGTTTGATTGTAGGAATTTAATGAATAAGTTTTCTTACATCTATTAAAACCTGACAGTTTTGTTATAAATTGTCATTGCAAACTACGTACTGTGAGAGGAGTGATTAAACTGTATAGAAGCAAGAAAACAACACACACACACAAAATAAGGAAAGTAGTCTACTTTATTCCTAAACAAAAATGTAGTTTAAAAGTGTGCTTCAATAAAGTCAAACCACCACCAAAAATATTGTGCTTTCTTTTAGGATAATTCTACAGTTACACGATACACTTCAAACATTACATGTGAAAATGAACAATTAAAGGACCCCGTCAATTCCCTACTTTCATATAATCCTTCACCTGGCACTATCACACACCCAACTTCAACTCTGGCCTTTACATTTGCAAAAACTATAGATTAAAAAACAAATTACTTGGAGCGATAAAATCCCATTTCTTGCTCAAGAAAATCCCTTTCCAAGCAGACTAATAAATGGTCACTTTGGCAAAGAGTTTCATTTAAGGGATTTTCTAGTTTCCTGAGTGAACTTGAAGGTTTAAACTGGGTTAGTGTGTATGGGCCACAGGGATCTTGATGTAATGGATAGTGGAATGGAACAGAGATGGAGAAGAGTGTGCCTTTATTCATGTGGAAAACCTTAATCGTACAGTGCAGGTGCCTTTCCCAAACTGCTCTATAACCAAGCCCATGCACTCCCTTCCCGAGCTTTCTATTAACAAACTATAACATAAAGCTTAGCTCAAGCCTTCTCACATGCTTCACTGCTCCTAGGGCCTGTTCATCTATCTGAACTGATGAGCACACACTCTAAACTTCTCTAGAGTGCCATTCTCACTGCCCTTATATCCCTCTTGCTTCCTCAGTGAATAGCAGACCCCACATACCTTCCTCCATAAGGATCAACAGTAACACCTGCTAGCAGGGTTGGGAGTTCCAGGCAAACACGGGCAGCGAGATACAGGGTCCTTCTAGTTTTATGTCTAAAGATTTTAAGCATTTAGATTTGTTAAAGACAAAGATGGATTAAGGCTCTGTGAGGTCCTGGGTCAGAGCAAGTTGGGGGTGGGACCCTCTCTACCCCTTCTGCCTGCGACCCCGCTCATGGCTCCACCCTGTTCTGCCCCTTCCCCTCTGTGTCCCTGCCTTGTTCCACCCCTGGCCCACCTCATCTGTCCCCCTACTGCAGCCCTAAGATTGGAGAAGCTCTGTCCCACACCCAGAACCACAGCGGGGAGTGAGAGCTCTCCCAGCCCTCAGCCATGGCCTAGAGCTCCTCCAGTCCTAGGCTGCAGCTGGGGTCCGGGCACTGGAGCTTCCCCCACAGCCCAGCACTTCTGCTGAAGAGTGGGGTTAGGGCACAGGGTGCTCATTTTTCTGAGGCTCCCCAATTGGCTGGGGCCCCTGGGCACAGGCCCTGTCGGCCCATTGGCTAATTCACCACTGGCTAAAGACTCCAAGGGCTTGGTTACACTGGCACTTTATAGCGCGATAAAGCCCCCACGAGCGCTGTAACCTCCTCCCCGTCCACACTGGCAAGGCACGTAGAGCGCTATAACCGCGGAGTTATAGCGCTATTTTTAATCCACCTCCGCATGGGGAATAAGGGCTGTAGCGCAGCTGCTGTAGTGCTACAGCAAGAATGGGGACACCCACTGCGCTACAAGTGATCTCTTGAGATGCCTAGAGCCATTTAAGGCAATTGACGTCTCTTCCCTTTGTTTTGAACTCGGCTGGAGGAATGCGGAAGTACCTCTTTAGAGTTTCTCTCTTAACTCCGCAGATAAGCAATGCAAATGTTTAAGGAGGGAGCCTGTGTGAAAACGAAGCCTTCTGTGTATGGAGGCTCGCTGCCAGGCTTTCGGAAGAACAGAAAAACCACTGTCTCTCTCCCTCCACATACACACAAAGCGTCCCCCCTCACCCCCCTCGTTTAAAAAGCACGTTGCACCCAGCTGAATGCTGGGATACCTGCCCTAATGCACTGCTCTTAATGCTGCATTAAGTGCCCCAAATGTGGCCATGCTATACCGCTGGCGCGTCTGAGTGTGGACATACAATAGCGCTATACACATTACTGTATAAGGGGACCGCTATAACCAATAGCGCTATAATCTTGTAAGTGTAACCATACCCCAACTTTTCCTTACACTTTCCCTGATCCCCTACACTCCACTGCCCTATCTGACATACATTCCCTGCCCCTCTTTCCCCATGCCTGCAGACTGTTGTGGTTGTTCCATACTTCACTCACTTCCATATCCCCTACCTTGTTCCCTGGCATATCTCCTGTCTCCTGCTCTCAATTCCATTTTCTCTGTGCATTGCTCCCTTCCAGACCGTCCTCTCCATGTTCCCTACTATACACCCTCTGTGTCCTCCCCTGGCTCATCCACCAGACTCCACCCCACCTTGTCTTCTGCACCACCTTCATTCCTCCTCTTCACTCTGCATCCCAGGTTCTACACTGCCCCGCCCCCACAACAGTGTTTCTTTCCTGACCAATGTCCTGCCCACCTCTATGTGCCCTCTTCCTGCTTCTCTCCAAGCCACCTCTTTTTCGTTCCAGAAAACACAGTTCCATACAACCTCCATGTGCAACAGTCTACTTTCCCCTTTCTGTGGGCTGCTCCTCCTGAGCCCTTTCTTGATCTACTGCCCTGACACACTTGCCCCGGTCCATGCTCCCCACCTCTGGCTTGGGGTTACCACCTGGCCAATTTTTTTAGGGATTTGCCGGTTGCCAGAAATATAATTTAATCTGCCAATATTTTTTATGTGGGTCTAAAGATTTGCATTATTATCACAGTACACTGGGATATCTAATGTTAAAAGTTTCGGTGTCCAGCTAAAGATGCTGCAGTGTTCCCACGTCTGCTGTTTAATTGATAACAGATCAAAACTGGTGAAAATACAGCAACTGTCGGCCCACCAACATGCAACTGCAACCTGTGTGTGTGAGAGGGTTTGAGTCACGCGAGGTGGGGAGACATGCAATGTTATCAATGTATATGTGTTCTCTCCAGATACTATAAATAGCTGGTCAAGGGTGGTTGCAGAGTTGCCTGTGGTTGGGGTGGGCTTGCCAGGTGTGGGGGTGGGGGTAGATTTTTATTGCATTTCAAATGTAGTTAACCCTACTCTGGCTTAGCCCTGCAGCTGCTCCAGCAGCAAAGCCTGCAGTCAGCAATAGATCATGTCTAATACTGATATCTTAAATATTGTTCTTTATACAACTCTTGGGAGGCTGAAATCATCCCTTTGTGGCTGTACAAAGGGGCCACAATATAGCAATGAGGTCATCCTGGAGAATACCCCCTACAGAGGAGGTCTCCCGAGCAGGCACAAAGGTGACATGGCTACCTCTGTCCCTGCCCCCACCACAAGAGCCCCAGCATAAGAGTTTTGCATAGGGTGTTTTGGTAGGGGCAAACGGGAGGGTTTCCCACATAGAGAAGTGCCTGCTTAGTTCTGCAGCTTCACCAAGCTCCAGTCATTAAGTCATAGAGTTTAAGACCAGAAGGGACTGCCTGGTCATCTAGAGCCTCCCGGGTATCACAGGCCACCAACATCACCCAGCTCTCATGCATTAAACCCAACAACCGAAATTAGACCAAGTATTACAAACCTCCAGAGATTAGACTGTTATCAGAGCTAGAAAAAGGAGGCAGTGGGGTACACCACACCCTGATTCCCATGCAGTGGCAGAGAAATGACTGAGACATAGCAGTGACCTGCACCCCCACACTGCAGAGGAAGGCGAAAACCCCCAAGGTCACTGTCAATCTGACCAGAGGGAAAATTCCTTCCCAACCCCACATATGGTGATCAAGTAGATCTGAGCATGTGAACAAGAACTTGCCAGCCAAGCACTTGAAGGTGAAAGAAAGAATGTTCAGTTGCACTGGGACCTCCCCATCCAATGTCTCATCTCTAGCCATGGCAATCCCTGATGTTTTGCAGGAATGAGATTGAAAAAACCTCCCAGACTACACTGGGGAGGAAAAAATCCCTTCCTGACCCCTGCTGATGGGTGGCAGAAATGCTGAAGCATGAGATTTTAGGACCCTCTGAGCCCCAGGGCTGTTGAGTTCAACCTCCTACCACTGACAATCCAGTTAACATACTGTAATCCTAAACAATCCATAGCACTAAGCAGTATGGCAGGCTACAGAGAGCAGGAATTGCTGTAGCAGGACAGATGAATTATCTGTCTCGTGCTTTATCTTATCTCTGACGTTGATCTATAGCAGAAACTTCAGAGAATGATAAAAAATCTTTACCATGGCATAACTGCACACCCAACATCAGTGATTAACAACAGGAATCGGAGTCAGATAGTTTACTGGAGATTTGCACTGTTAATTTTTTTTAAAAAAACTAAATTGTTCTAAATTTGCAAGTTATTTTATAGAGGGTTTTTTTCACAGGAGAAGGAGAAATATTTCACTGGAATGGAGTTCACATACAGTCTATTTACACAATTTATCAATTATGAATTTGAACATTGACTCTTCCTGGTGCTCCGTGTCATTTTCTGATGAAATGGAACAACTCTCTCTGCTTCCACCTTGTATCTGGCACAATATTTATGTTTACATTTCAAACCTGTTTTCCGCAGCAGTAACTTGCAGTTTGGTGGAATGGAGGAAACACCTGAGAAGGTCCCCTTGGAGTATTTTTCTCATATGATTCCATTGGAAAGGTTATGGGAGTGGGGGAAGGCAAGACAGAGAGATGTTCACCCAAAAAACAGATAGTTGTTTGCGTCCAAATTCTGCAGAGCTCAGGGTATCCACCAGAGTTATAGAACCATCTGTGTGGAGGGTACATGACTCAGCCGCAGTGCCTCATGCCCTCATCTCTGGCTCCTTGGCAGTGTGGTTCATTTCCATTTGCACCCCCATCCTCCATTGCTTTATTAAGCTACCCCAAGAAGGCTCTGTGCTATGAAGACTGACTGTGAAAATTAATGAAGACCCAATATGTATTAGCTCTAATGGATTTACGGAAGCTGTCTGTGTGTGTGTGTATAATATACTTTGCCCTAGTCCATTGCTCCATCCCAGCCAGCTCCCTTTCCACATGCAACTCCCAGACATCATGGAGAACCTTGAAAGAATCCTATTTTGGAGTAGGGTGAGGGTGATAGTGTTGTGCGGGGCAACTCACACCCGCTCTTGTGCTGGATGCTGAGAGCTTTCCCCTCTGTAGAGTGCTTTCTGGGATGGGATTTACATAAAGTCTGAAACAAATATATACAAAGAAAGTACAACAGCAAAATCACATTGGTCTCATTCAGTGTTTTTCCCTTGCTGACCCAGATGCATGCATGCTGAACTCAATCTGCCTTAAACCCTATTTCTGATATTAGATTAATTCTGGTGTCGCCTGACATTCAAGATTTATCCCTTTCAGCACGCTCATTTATTTTTATGATTTGGTCAGCAGCGGTTTGAGCTAAATCTCCTCTTCAGCTTACAGTGTGAAATAGGACATTTACACCCAGTTAGCACTTCCTATCAGCACACAAGCAGAACATGGGGGAAGCCAATCACAATTTGACTGTGGCAACATGGTCACGTCTCTGAGGCCAATCCGTGTGTGACAGCCAGGCTGTCGGCACCACTGCACACCAAACGTCCTATGGACAGAATAATAGGTGGGCAAAATGCAGTCAGGTGATGCTTGACTGGGTACTTTGCAGCAAAGTGAATCTTCAACTAGTGTTAAAATCCTTTTTCTAGTGGACACTTTGGAGTGTCCAACCTAGATATATGTTTTAAAGGGTTGCTGGAAATTGCATTAGTACTGTTCCAACAGCCAAGCATAACTGGAGTGCAGCTCCATGCTCCTTATCTTAGGGGTTTGGAGATGGATGGTGTGAGTCACTGCATTGGCTCTATGTCACCCTCAGTTTCCCTTTACACAGCAGAATCCCCAGGTAGCCTCTTAAGCTGATTTCATGCCACTTTGCAGTGCTCCCTTGCAGAGCCAAGAATTTATTTTTGATTCTGGTGATGGCAAGAAGCTTTCAGGTCAAAAATCTCCTCAGAAGAACAAAAGAAGGGAGATTGTTAAAAACTCCAGATTTGTGTTTTGTGAGGCTCGGTTGAATTCCTTTCTTGTTTTGATACTCTTTCCCCCATGTAGGCACGTATATCAGTGTTTGGCTGAGGTTATGCACTATTTTCATTGGTAACTGTACAATATGAGGAGTGACCATTAAAATGAGAAGTTGTTGAATACTGTGGCACACTGTCAGCATCTTGGCTACTTGCTGGAGTCTGAGTATCGCTTCTGACTTGCACGGAATTTTACTGTTTTGTTTTTTGTATTTTCCTGATGTCACTGGTGGGTAGAGTTCACCAACCAGAAACCTAACTCCATGAGGTAGTGTGATCTAGTTCAGTGGTTCTTAAACAGGGGTCGGAAGGCTTCGAGGGGGCCATGAGCAGGTTTCAAGGGAGCCGCCAGGCAGGGTCAGCATCAGACTCACTGGGGCCCAGAGCAGAAAGCCAAAGCCCTGCTGCATGGGGTTGAAGCCCAAGCCCTGAGCCCCGCCAGCCGAGGCTGAAGCCAAAGCCTGAGCAGCCTAGCTTTGGGGGGATTACTATGGTGTGGGGCCTCAGGCAACACCCTGCTTGCTACCCGCTAATACCGGCCCTGACTTTTATATGCAGAAAACCCAGTATTGTGACACAGGTGGGCTGTGGAGTCTTTATAGCATGTTGCAGGGAGGGTAGGGCTCAGAAAGAAAAAGGTTGGGAAGCCCTGACCTAGTCTACTGGATAGGGTGCTAGAGAGCGGGTCAGGAGAATTGAGCTTTCTTCCCAATGCGGCTGCCAATTTGCTGTGTGATTGTTTGCAAGTCACTTCTCAATGGCACTGCTTCCCCTCCCACTCTTCATTTGTCTTGTCTATTTAGAATGCAAGTTCTTTTGGGAAGGGACTGTCTTATGATGTGTATGTACAGGGCTGAACAAAATGCGGCTCTGATCTCAGCAGAGGGCCTGTTCGTGCTATTGTATAAATAATAAAATTATTGTGAGCTTTGGCTGCATGTTTGCAAATTGCTGTGGATCCTCTGATAAAATATTAAGCCAACTGCCCCACAGTTCGGACTCCGGGGTGTTGAATAGCAGTGTGCACCAAAGTGCTGTGCTGTAACTCCTCCATGTAGATGCTGTGGGCATGAATTAAAAAGTTCCTAGTTTGCAGTACTGTAATCCTGTTTGAAAAAGACTATGTTAATATGAACTAGGAACCTTTTAGTTTGTGCCAACATATCATCAGGCTGTTCTTCCATGTGCAGTCACAAGGAGAAGGCAGCAGCAACCTGCATCAGAGGATGCAGCAAACTGGTTTTTAGACACTGGTTGCAGAAGGCAGCTTGTAAAGAGGCTTTGCAAACAAAACCAAAACTGGCTAGTAAACAGTATGGTTTCTGTTTCTTCCTCTAGTCCCATCTTATGAAAGATGGACTAAAGATATCATAATTACTTAGAATATAGCACTAATAGTCATATCAATAAGCCAAATCCTAAAGCCCTAACTCAACTCTCACTTCCCTGAGAGCTTGGTCTGAGTAATAACTAAGCAAAGACATCAGGATTTGGCCCAGTAAAAATACTTAGCACTTACATAGCTCTTTAGCTGCCAAAGTGCTTTATGAACGTATTCATAATTGGATCTTATTTTCCTTTCCTGCTTCCTATCATCTCACTTTTCTAAACAGTCTGTCTGAAACTTGTATAACATACAAGTTAAAAGACAACAGGTCAGTTGTGGGGGATAGCCTGATCCAGGGTAAAGGGATACAGAATCCTTCACCTCTAGGTTGCCTGTTTGAATCGAGCCCATTTAAGCAGTGACTGAAAATAGATGTCATTTGATGGGCTTTCTGAGTTGGTGACCTCAGTTCAGGTCCCAGTGTTCTCATAATAGTCAACACCACAATTAACCCTGACTGACATTCTGGTTGGGAGGCTCAGCAGGGTCAACAATAACTGAGAAAAATTCTAACTCCTGGAGGTCATCCTCCCCTGGGTTGGTTGAACAGATGGCTACTGCTGCCTCCTATGCTGTGTCTGCTCTGTGGATCAATGGACTTCACCTTCTAGGATTGTAAAGCCAGCACCTCACATGAGCACTAACTTCACACACAGGAAGAAAAGAAACTGTTTGACTAGTTCGATAGCGTCTTTTTTTTTTTTATCAGAAACTATCCTTCCCATGATGAAAGTCTGTACTTTAAAACGTAGACTAGAGGGAATTTTCCCCATTAAACCCAATACATTTTCCCCAATAAACCATGAAATGGAAGGATTTGCTATGGAAACACTAACAATATTTTTTATTATAGTGGTATGCCAGCGCCGTCATAGTTAGGGTTTCATTAAGATATCTGCCTAAAGGTTGATCTTTCTAAGTCTGGTAAAATCAACATAGTTCATTTTATTTCTTCTTTGAAATTTGGCCTCACAATAGTGCAGGGTAGGATTAGTAACCCAAATGGGGAGTCATTTGGGGCAGGAGTTCCAGTGATATAAGCCCCCCCCAGAATAGCCATTAAAACATTTCCAGGTGGGTTTTTTTCCCCCCAAGATTAGGGTGACCAGATGTCCCAATTTTATAGGGACAGTCCTGATATTTGGGGCTTTGTATTATATCGGCACCTATTAACCCCACCCCCAACCTCCCTGTCCTGATTTTTCACACTTGCTGTCTGATCACCCTACCAGAGATACAGATCAAACTATTTGATGTGACGCTGATCAAAATAGTCTGACTATAGTCTGTCGAGTTTTACCCAGCGTAGTGCATGGCACCCACTAAAACTTTTGGGGAACCAACCTGAGAACAATATTTTTAAAAGATGTACCATTTTACATTGTGCATATGCCAATGCAGAAAACATCCCTACCATTTTATATGCTTTAAAGCTTGACTGTTGTAAGTGCTCTAAAATCTGAATGTTTAATTGGATTGCTCTGAAATTTGGTGTGCGGCGTAGAGTAAGTGATTTGAATTTGGGATCATTTGACCCAGGGGTTCCCAAGTTATAGGCCTTGCCAAAAGCCAGTTTTCTTCTGCTGCCTTGTACAGTTAAACTGAGAGGTACTAATCATTGGATGAATCACTCAGTTCATTGAGTGTGATGACTGTGAACTTATCCTTGAGGGCTTTGAACTCATCATTCCATTAACATAACTAAGGATAAGTTAATCACAAACCCTCAGCGAAGACAAAAGGAATTTTGGACTGAGTTGGTGGAGCTTGTCTACAGTTTGTGAATCAGGAGTGGCAGTTTTATCTTTGGGGAAATATAATTAAGGTATTTAGGTGGGAAAGGAAAGTAGGGGGCAGAGCAAGAGGGGAATAGGGCTCTGGGGCTGGTATTTCTGGGGAGGAGTGGTAAACAAAAATGGGTGGTAGGAGAGGGAAGAGAGGCTGAGGCCATGGTTACACTGGCACTTTATAGCGCTATAAAGCCCCTACGAGCGCTATAACCTACTCTCCGTCCACACTGGCAAGGCACTAATAGCGCTATAACCGCGGAGTTATAGCGCTATTATAAATCCACCTCCTCATGGGGAATAAGGGCTGTAGCGCACCTGCTGTAGCGCTACAGGAAGAATGTGGACACCCACTGCGTATTAATTGGCCTCCAGCCTGTCCCATAATTCCCGTTCGAGCCACTCTGGTCATCACTTGCAAACTCTTTTGTCCTGTCCTCAGGTGACCACACGTCAGACCCGCCCTTTAAAGTTCCAGGGAAATTTGAAAATCCCCTTCCTGTTTGCTCCAGCCAAGCATGGCGTGCTCTCAGGGAACCCTGCAAGTGATCATTCTCATTGATCAGATTGATTGCGTGGCGTGGTCTCAGGGAATCCTTGCAGGTGATCATTCTCATTGATCTGATTGATTGCGTGGCGTGGTCTCAGGGAATCCTTGCAGGTGATCATTCTGATTGATCTGATTGATTGCGTGGCGTGGTCTCAGGGAATCGTTGCAGGTGATCATTCAGATTGATCATCATGACTCCACGTGCCATGCCTCCTCGCAATAGGCGATCCCCAGCATGGAGCAATAGTGAGGTGCTGGACCTCATCAGCTGCTGGGGGGAAGAGGCTGTTCAGTCTCAGCTGAGGTCTAGCCGCAGGAATTTTGACACCTATGGGCACATATCACGGGCCTTGGCAGAAAGAGGCCATGAGCGGGACACTCTGCAGTGCCGTGTTAAGGTAAAGGAGCTTAGGAATGCGTATCGCAAAGCCCGCGAGGCAAACGGCCGCTCTGGGGCAGCCCCGGTGACTTGCAGATTTTATAAGGAGCTGCACGCGATACTTGGTGGTGATCCCACGGTCACTCCATCGACCACCACGGACACTTCCCAGCCCACCAGTGAAGGGGGGGGTGAGGAGGAGGACGAAGAGCAGGAGGATGAAGAAGAGGAGGAGGATGAGGACGAGGCAGCAGCGATTCAGGGCACGGAGGAGTCCCTGGACGCATGCAGCCAGGAGCTCTTCTCAACCCAGGAGGGCAGCCAGCCACAGCGTCCGGCGGTTGCAGGGGCCAGCTCAGCAGCGGATTGCGGAGGTAAAGCTGCTTTTCTATGGGGAAGGCTGGCAGCTTGGGGTGGAAAGGGATGAGGGGGGCATTCCACCTGGTGCTCTGTTCAAGCCAGGAGGAGGGCAGGGGGGCATGCAGCCAGGAGCTCTCCTCTAAAGCCAGGAGGAGTGTGGACAGCCACAGCGTCCGGCAGTTGCAGGGGCCAGCTCAGCAGTGCATTGCGGCGGTAAAGCTGCTTTTCTATGGGGAAGGCAGGCAGCTTGGGGTGGAAGGGGATGCTTGCATGCTTGCCTACATGTGGAATAGTGCATTGATGTAGTCTATCACCTCGCGGTAGTCATCATCAGTAATCTCTTCAAAGGTCTCAATAAGAGCACTTGCAATGCGCCTGCGCAGGTTTCCCGGGAGAGCCAGCGTGGTCCCCGTCCCGGTCACGGTCACTAGTCCCTGCCACTGTGCGACAATGGGTGGGGGGAGCATTGCTGCACATAGGCACGCTGCATATGGCCCTGGGCGGAAGCCGCATCTTAATAAAATCCCTTCCCTTTGCTCCTCAGTGACTCGAAGCAACGAGATATCTTCCAGGACAAACACCTACGGAGAATGTTGGAACAGTGTTCAGAGTAGGGCTCCTGCCACTTCCCGGCACTCCACCCCCCCCGCCCCCCGCCACAGCTTTTCAGGGCAGGGAAGAAATCCTTCCCCCTGCCTGCTGCTCACACTGTGGCTCCTGCAACATACCGGCACTCCCCACCCCCTCCCCCGCCACAGCTTCTCAGGGCAGGGGAAAAATCATTTCCCTTGCCTCTGGAGTCCACTCACCATGGCAGGGGCTCCGTTGCTGTATCTGTGCTGTCTGCGGGACAGGCAAACGGGGAATGCGGGGGAATGATGGGCATGTCTGCTCTTTACAAGGGAACCACTGTGAAATGTATCTTTTTATTTTAGAAGGGTCGTCCTTCACCCCTTCGCCATCGCTCTTATCAACAGCTGAGAGGCTCAGGCGACTGAGGAAGCGGCCACGAAGGAGCAAAGAGGATCTTGTACAGCAAGTAATGCAACAGGCTGTAACGGAGAATCGAGTTGCACAGAGGTGGAGGGAGAATGAGAGCAAGTTGAGGGAGAAGGCGCGGAAGGAGAACGCGATTCACCGCCGGAAAAGCACCGACAAGCTGCTCTCATTACTGCAGCTTCAATTGCAGAGTATGCAGCGGCTTGTCACCCTTCAGGAGCAGAAGCTCCGCACCCACCACCCCAATTATCGTTTGCCCCAACTCCCTTCCCCTTCCTTGCCTCTGTACCCTCCAGGCCAGTATCATCAGCCAAATGGTTATCACCATCCACAGCTGCCTCCAACCCCTCTGTCTTCACCGGACAACCCCCAGACCCCAGACCATTATCCACTGCAGTCTACCCCTAATAACATGCCTTACTGGCCACCGCAAATGGGGTTCGGGGGACATGGCCAGTTTGAGGGCACTGGAGACTCAGAGACCCGGACATACTCCGATCTCTGACTGACCCCACGACACCCCCATTGCACCTCCCCTGCCTTCCCCCTCACATGCATCACAATATTTTCTTTCAGCAACCAAAGTACCTGTTCAATAAATGAATTGTCTTCTTAATAAATGGGTTTTTTTATTAAGTGTACATACATTATTACAGGCTACAGAAAAGCAAATGCCTGTTCCTGTTAAAAGAATGCTCGCTCCCTCCCATAACCGCGGAGATACTACCCTCGGCCAAATCTAGCCTCCCAGAAAGACAACGCCAGCGCGCCTTCAGACGCCCAAAAGCACACTCCACAGTCATTCGACAACGGCTAAGCCTGTAGTTGAACCTTTCCTGACTGCTGTCCAGGCTCCCTGTGTACGGTTTCATGAGCCAGGGCATTAAAGGGTAAGCAGGGTCACCAAGAATCACTATGGGCATTTCCACTTCCCCCACGGGGATCCTCTGGTCTGGGAAAAAAGTCCCGGCTTGCAGCTTCATGAACAGGCCGGTGTTGCGGAAGATGCGTGCGTCATGCACCTTTCCAGACCAGCCAGCGTTAATGTCAGTAAAACACCCACGGTGATCCACAAGCGCCTGGAGAACCATGGAGAAGTACCCCTTTCGGTTAACGTACTCCTCAGCTAGGTGGGCGGGCGCGAGAATGGGTATATGGGTCCCATCTATCGCCCCACCACAGTTAGGGAAACCCATTTCTTCAAAGCCAGCCACGATGTCATGCACGTTATCCAGAGTCACGATTTTTCATAGCAGGATGCGATTGATGGCCCTGCACACTTGCATCAGCACAACTCCAACGGTCGACTTTCCAACCCCAAACTGGTTGGCCACCGATCGGTAGCTGTCTGGGGTAGCCAGCTTCCAGATCGCGATAGCCACCCGCTTCTCCACCGGGAGGGCAGCTCTCAGTCTGGTGTCCTTGCGCCGCAGGGTGGGGGCGAGTTCAGCACACAGTCCCATGAAAGTGGCTTTTCTCATTCGAAAGTTTTGCAGCCACTGCTCGTCGTCCCAGACTTGCATGACGATGCGATCCCACCACTCTGTGCTCGTTTCCCGTGCCCAGAAGCGGCGTTCAACAGCCGTGAGCATGTCCGTTAATGAGACAAGCAGCTTTGTGTCGAATGCATTCACCGCTTCGATCTCGTCTTCAGAATCATCACTGTCATCCTGCATGTCAAGGAATAACTCCACTGCACACAGAGATGTGCTGGCGACAGTCGTCAGCATGTCCCTCAGCAGTTCTGGATTCATTGCAGCACTCGACAATGGAAGACGGAGCGTGCCTTGCTGAAACCCTTGAAAGATGGCGCCGGAGGTGGAAGGAAACACAGGGATTGCTGGGATATGCCAAAAAGCATCATGGGTAGTTCAAACAGGATATAGAATGCCCCGCAAGTGACGCCCCCCCTACCACAAGCCATTGCGCCAGATCAGGAAGAGGTGTACTGTGGGATACCTGCCATAATGCGCTGCTCTTAATGCCGTATTAACTGCCGCAAATGTGGCCATGCTATAGCGCTGGAGCAGCTCAGTGTGGACATACAATAGCGCTATTATTATTGCTGTATAAGGCGAGCGCTATAAGCAATAGCGCTATAATTTTGTAAGTGTAACCATACCCTGAGTGTTTAGATGAGGAAGGTTAATTGATGATTTAGTGTGGAAGAAGGCAGGGAGACAGGGACTGGGATAGAGAGATTATCTGAGGTTGCAAAGGAGCTAGACAATGAGTTGTAGGCAAGGCTTGGATAGGTTGTTTGAGAAAACCTGTATTTCACTATTTGACTATACCTTGGGGCAGTGGAGAGAAAGAGTCTCCTTCCTGATCTTGGAGCAGATGAATGTGGTGTTTCCAAAGACACAGAGCACAGAAGTTTGGAATTCACAGCGCAAGTACCTCATCTGCTGAGGGAAAAGTCATAAGAACGGCCATACTGAGGCAGACCAATGGTCCATCTACCCCAGTATCCTGCCTTCCGACAATAGTCAATGCCACGTGCTTTAGAAGGAATGAACAGAACAAATACTGTAATCATCAGGTGATCCATCCACATCTCCCATTCCCAGCTTCTGGCAAACAGAGGCTAGGGACACCATCTCTGCCAATCCTGGCCAATCCTGGTGCATCAATTGATGGACCTATCCTCCATTAACTTATCTTGTTATTTTTTAAACTGTGTTAGAGTCTTGGCCTTCACAACATCCTCTGGCAAAGAGCTCCATAGGTTGGCTGTGCGTTGTGTGAAAAAAATACTTCCTTTTGTTTGTTTTAAACCTGCTGCCTATTGCGCGTACTGTGAGGATTGCCAACATATGGATTCTGGATGATTCCTGGACTATGAGACTGCAGAAGTTTGAGGGAGATCAAGAAGTACCCCATGACATGGGGATTACTGGGTGCAGGCTGATTTGCCATGGTATGCAAAATGAGGGATGTGATATGTACAACTGCACGATCAACTTTCCCTCTGTTTTCTGGTTTTCAGAAGCTTTGCTTAATGTTCTGCAAGGGATTGGCATACCACCAAGCAACCTTAATGCTGCATTAATGTAGCTTTTTTTCTCCATTGAGTTAATGTGATTGTTTATATAAAAGCATCACAATCCCTACCCAGCAGCTTAGATTGTTCTGCACATGGGAATACAGTGCAAATCAGGTATAGAATACATGTGTCATTTGAAGATGTGGTGAGACACGGAGTAAACAGAGGCTGACTGTTAAAAAGTATAAATGCAGGAGGTTAAATGAGAAGAATTGTGAGTCTCATGGGTGGGATTTAATTATTTCGACAGACAGAGAGTTAGGAGGAATCATAAACCAGGGTCAAGAGATGGCTTTTTCTGAGATAGATGCCCTGATTCTCTTCAAATGCAATTAGGCACAGAGCAACAGGGATGCTGTTCCAGATGGTATGGCAGCACAAGAGCAATATCTACCAGCTACTGTTGAGAGAGGAGAAGAGGGAAAAAGCTAGAATTTGATATCTGAGGAGCATAGGGAATGAGCAGAATAGCAAGCCATGTGGTCAGAGACTGGGGGAAGGGATAACAGCCACACAGCCTTATTTACAGGCCCTGTGCTCCTAAACCCAGTGCTCTAATATGTATGGGGTATTTTTTATTTTTACAATGTTGGTTGGTTTGTCTGTTTTTCTTGGTCACAGCAATGTACATTAACCTCTTATCCATTTCATTTGCTTTCGCAATCCAGAGCTAATGAGGCCAAGAAAATGTAAATATGTGTTTCTCTGCCCCATGGAATGATTTTGTCTGACATACGGTGACCCAGATTTAAACATCTAACTTAAATGGTAATCATTTTCCTTTATGTGGGAGCAGGGGGAGAATAAAAGAATCATGAAACTGTAGATTTTAACAAATAAGTGACTGCTGGCAAATCAAATGCTGGTGAATGTATACACTGAGCAAATACCTTTGGAACTAAAATTGCTTCTGGGTCTAGTTTCAGGCAAGCAACAGTAAATCTCTAACAGAGTAAAGCTGGTTATAATCTCCTCTGTTGTGTGCCTAAATCTCAGCTGCAGGATGATTGCGTTGCTGTCAGCAGGAGATGGCTGTTAATTGATTTAAAATGGTCTTCTTCTGAGGTATGCACCTGACTTATTTGTTTTAGGGAGTGAAAGCATCTGATAAACATCCTGGCTGAGACAAAGGTGCTGAAAGAAAATGTGGGGTGGGGAGGGGCTGGATTTCCCTCACAAGAGCTGTTCAGAGAATACACCGCATATTTTCAGAAAATAAATTACCCTTCCCCAGCAATATTTTAGCTATTACATGTGAGTTTCTGCACATGTAAATTCCTAACTGCTTGAATGTGTTTCAGCATTAAATGTCTATGTTACAATATTGACAAAGAGTCTTGTAGCTGTTAGTCTATAAGGTGCTACAAGACTCTTTGTCGCTTTTGCAGATCCTGACTAACACGGCTACCCCTCTGATATTATGTTACAATATGTGATGCATATTAACATATGACATGGAGAAATGATATTAGAAGCTTCAACCACACTAAGAATATTAGATGATACTAAAGTGTATACATTAAATACTGAAATGCATACTTTCTATATGAAACACATACGGGCTAATGACCCCTCATAAAGCTATCTAGACATTTGTTTCCTAGTACAAGCCTCTGCCCCTAGTTAGGCTGAATCCTGTAAATTTGTCTTGAATTTTCAGTACAGCATGGGCTGCAGAGTACCCATTATTTCTCCTCCCCTCCTCCTCCTTTTGGATCCTCCTCAATTAAGACACAAAGGACATTTAACAGTAGACTTCTAAGATTGCAACATACTTTCTTGGTGACATGATCTGGTTGTGATGATTTGAAGACTTTTGTTTTATATAAGAACGAAAAAGGGAAATGATGAATTGCGTGTGCCATTCATAGAACCTGATTTTTGCAGTTTTAAGTTGACATTTGAGTGAGCAGGAAGCATCATGCATGAATCTCAGACACACACTGTGCACACAGACTTGTTTTCTTTATGCTCTCTATGGCCCTGAAAACATCTGTGCACATTCAGATAGCTTAACTGTACATCTGAGAAAGAACTTGCAATGTGATATGAGCTACCTAAAGTGCAGGCAAGATTCTGACTATGTAAGGATGTCCAACTATGCTAAGCAAGACACCAGCTGGTCATCCCAGCTTAGCACACTCTGTTTTCTCTATTTGGGGGAAGCAGTAAGAAATACAGAAGTCACCCTTAAAAGGCAACATTTGCCAACAACTAGCACATGGAGGTATCTGAAATTACCACTGTTTTTCTGCTTAGAATAGCAGATACCTGTATCAGATATGGCATAGCACCTTTTTACTTCTACTACGTTGTCCAGTGTATTCTGCAGAGGCAGCTTAAACCATGATCTTTGAGTTCTGCAGTTGCAGAGGACCCTGAAACACTGCTTCAAGTGTTGAATTTAGGCAGAAGGTGATACACAATGGGTCGATGGTGTTTCTATTCACCCCTTAAATCATACCATGACATGACTTAAGGGGAAGGGTAGGTAACAACTGGGAGCTTGCTAGGCTGTATTCCACTGTGTCTGTACATACTAGGGGGAAGAGGCTCCCTGTCTTTTCCTCTCACCTAGTCCTCCTTCGCAACACACAGCAAAGTACAGGCCTGTGGCTGGGCTCGCAATATAGACATTCACAGTGAAGTCATCTCACCTCACGCTCATGGACAGAGAAGAGAAACAACAGAGTTATTAGCTGCAATGATGGCTGAGGGCTTCAGCTGTATCTGTGCATGTGCACCTGGCAGCATCCCTGATAACCCTTTTGCATTTCCATTCTAAGGATCAGCATAAAGGCAACCTTTATTAAGAAGGATTCCCTTTGTCAGACACAATCTCACCACTCATGCACAGCCAGGCTTGCACAAACTGAAGAGCAAATATATATCTAAAAGAAAAGGAGGTAGGAAGCCAGTCAGAGTCAGGAATTTAGCCAGTCCGAAAGGTGATTTTAATTAAAAAAACAAAATATAAAGTCAATTAAACCAGATAATATTCCCTTCTTTTAGTGGGGTTGCCACCCGTATTCTGTTATTTCTGAGAAATGAGGTAACACATAACTTTGAATTAAACATTGAGAAATCACTGAAAGGGCATAAGCTCCATTCTTGAGTCTTGTGGCTTTCGTCCCCTGAGCAACTGCAAGGAGAAGATTCCCCACAGCGGGGTGTGTGTGTGTGTGTGTGTGTGTGTGTGTAACCAGAAGTCTCGAGGTGGCTCTCTTGGGCAGATGGTTAAAACCTGCTAAAGGAAGGGATTCTCCAGATTAGACAGCAATAAGAAGTGGTGACGGGAGCAGTAAGTGTAGTCACCTGCTCATAAGGGACCTTCCATTTCTTTAAGGAATGGAACAGCAGGATAGCAGATATGGAGGATGTGTTCCATCTTTCAGGTGATTTCATGTGTTAAGCAGGAGAAATGCAACTGTTTAAATGTGTGGCGTCTAACAGATTTAAGCCAGAGATTCTCCTCTGGGAAAGGGTGAGGGCATGTGACAACCTTGCCCTTTCCATATTGCTGAATGGAACATGGGTGGGGAAGGGAGGAGGGAATGGGTTTTCCAGCTAGATGGGAAAGGGACATTTGGGAGGAGGGATTCTGCTATGGAAAAGGCTCCGCGAACATCCCTCAGTTACCAGTACTCTATAAGATAATCTGGCTGGCAGGCTTTGTGCATCCCTCAGTTTATAGGGACCAAGTATGTTTTGCCCATGCATCATCCATTTAGTCTCATTACAGACTCACAGTGAAGTAAACCTGCCATCTTGGGAAAGTCCGATACTGCTGTAAAAAAGGGGACTCTATTCTTCCATTCTCCTGACTTCCACCAGAATCCTGAATTCCTTTAATCCACTGATCACAAACCAGACCCTCACCTTCTAATTATGACTCTTAATAGACAGTCTGACTACCCATAAGCCCCTATCTTTAATATACACATGTGTGTGCGTACAGAGCAAGGGGGTCTTAGGGCTTGTCTTCACTAGAGCCGGGAGAGATCGATCTTATGGCAATCGATTTATCACGTCTCATCAGGACGCGATAAATCGATCACCAGCAGCGCCCCCATCAACTCCGTAACTCCAGCTTGCCAAAAGGTGCAAGCTGGAGTCGACGGGGGAGCGCGCCGCCGCCCGCCGCCACCGTGAGGACGGCAGGTAAGTCAGCTGTAGATACGCTGATTTCAGCTACGTTAATAACGTAGCTGAAATTGCGTATCTACAGTCGATCCCCCATGCTAGTGAATACCAGCCCTTAGGTTTGGCATTTTTGAATTCAGGCCAGTGGTACTCCCAAACACCTTGCTCATCCCTCTGACTCTGGAGAAGTCCCAGGTCAGCAGATGTCACCAGAATTGCAAAGGTCCCAGTGAAAGTGGGAATCTATTTGAACAAGATGTAAGGGGACATGTTGGTGTCAAAATAATATTCTGGATGTGGATAGAGATCTGGACTGTAGTTCAGTTTGGGGCCCAACCATGTCCATAATATCTAACAATAGTGGCTGGGTTTCTTAACACCACTTCATTTATTACATCACATTGCTGTGAAGATTGTACTGTGATAAAATAATCATCCCCCAAGGATGGAATTTGTAAAAGTGTTGCAAATCTCAAGGCAGAGGCATCATACTGCGATTGTATTGAACTAGTGTATCGTTTAAAAAAATCTGCTTGTAAATGAAATTTGACCATGTCTTCAAACTGCAAGCAGTTTTAGCAGTACTCTGATGAGTAAATAATAAGATTTGAGTTTGCAAAAAGCCCTGTGACCACGAATCAGCTGTGTGGCCCATTGGATGGCTTGATAGGAAGTTGTCTAAGTTGCTCCCCTACTCACAAGTTGATTCTCTAGAGACAATAGAATGTGTAGCTGCTGTTTGAGTGGTTAGATTAAAGAGCATCTCACTTTCTTGGAACTGAGAGCATTTGTGGATACTGGTAATAGGATACTGAGCTTTTGACCTCTAGGTCACTTGTCTGAATCTCATTAAGGTTGATGATGGCTGAGAGTGGTTACTAGCTGATGTCTGTACTGCCGCGTTTGTGAAGGAGTCTCACTCCAGTTTCCATGGGGGAGGTATCTGTAATCACAGTAGCTGTGACCAAATTTGGCACCCTTGCTGGGAACTTTATAGAGTGGCATCATGCTGTTAGGCAATCTGCCTGAGGATCAGCATGGACAATAATGACCAATGGATATGGAAGCTCACACTCCAAATAACACGTTGTCCCACAGTGTATAGGCCTTACTTATCTCTCACAGATATCAGAGAGATCAGTCACTTTTTTATACTTTGGCAACAGTTGTAAAGCTTGTCATGCCAATAAAGTCTCATCAAATCAAAAATGAATTGAGTGGCTGCAGCCTGAAGGAGCGTGGAAATTAAACTGCCTGTTCAGCCCTACAGGCAACTCCTCCATGACTGAACTAAGGCAGATCAGCAGGGATGTGGGAGGGAAGCTTGTCACTGTTTCGTTGTATCTGTTGTCATTGCATTTGACTTGGCGCTGTCTGTTCTGTGTCTGTCCTGTGGATAAACACAGGATGTCAATCTCCAGGGCTGCCAATCAATAACTTTCACTTGCACTGCTTTTACTTAATTTTTTTTCAAGGGTAGAGAACAATTACATTGCTCCAGGAGATAAGGACAGGGCAGTAAGTTAGTTCAGTACCTTTTGATATTATCTCTCTATCAATATGGTTCCAAGTTATTTTGTTGATACCCAGTCATTACACTTCTAGTCACTGTCATACCAAAAGGTAGAACTATCACTGGATAGTTCACATAGACCACTATTGACAGATCCAGCTGACAGCATTAGTCAGGGACCTGGACCCCGGGCTAGATCTCTGCAAAAGGAGCACGCCTGTAATTAGCTGAAGGGTTCACAAATATCACTGACACACTTCTGTATTAGCACTCATGGCTGCGACAAACTCTCTAAAAACAATCACTCTAAAAAACAAAGGCAAAATATACTGAAAATTAATGAGTAACTGCACAGTACAGGACAGTGGCAAACACTATGGATGTCACACTTGTATTATATCAGTGTAACTCCTTTGATTCCAGTGAAGTAACATGAATTTTACTCTTGTGTGAGTAAGGTCACTGTACAAAGAATTGTAAATGGCTACTGTTGCAAAGAGTCTCTTCACAAAACTCCCTCCTGCTCCCAGAGCATTAAAAATAAACTACCTAGTTTGTTCTTCCTTATCAAAATATACCTAAGCTGTTTCTAGAACAGGTTCTGATATCACCCTATACAATTGTGACGAGGATTTAGTACCATCCAAGGGTAGATGGAATTAATGCAACATTCAAAATCTGAAGCATGTTTCATGACTCAGTTTGCACTGATCCCAAAAGAGTAAAAAAATAAAAAGATTTGATTTGCCTCTCATGATGATTCTCTCTTTAATGACATCCCAGTAAATGAGGCTTTAGTTAGTTTTCAGAAGAATGCTTTCATCAAAGCACAACATTAATAGGATGAACTCTCATGACATGGGATAGTTTGATCTGACTATACTCTTCTGGGTATTGTTATGAAGCAAACTAAAGTGCCGCCCTGGGTAACTCATTTAGTGCTGGGAGCTATGATTTTAAAAATGAAAGCGACAGAAAGAAATGCCTCCTTTAATTAAATATGAACATTAAGTTTGTACTAACTATGCAGATGACTCTTTAAATCATGGCAAGCCAAAGGGTGTCTTTAGGTAGTCTGTGAAACAGCATGGCTCCGTCCCTCCTTTTTGACTTGTTTTTGGCACCTATGTGCACATATTTGAGAACTGGACTTCCTTGGCTCAGTTTTAAAATGAGGGTGCCTTATCTGGAGATCCAAATGCCACATTTAGATGCATCATTTAGGCATGTAAAATGGTCAAACTGAAGGATCTACATGTTCTTTTTAGGTTCCTTCATATAGTTGATTAGATTCTAAGAATACCTCTAAATGCACCAGCATTATAGGTGATGCTGTTGAGACTGATAAGTCAAAAATGTGATCTTGTGGGTGCTCTGTTCTGTTCCTAAGAGTAGGTGCTATGATGAAACCTGTGGTTAGTGACCACCCAAAGAAGTTGGAAGGTCTGATTGCTTTAGGCAGGTGGCCTATAGAAGATTGTGTTCAGTGCATTCAGGGTGATTTTGGAGGAGTCTCCTAAGTTGCTTATGGATGGTGGTATCTTGCAGAGCTTTCTTTGGTTATTAAAATAGGAACAGAGCCAGTCTGACTGTGGTGAAAGCATAGTAGCTGTTTAAGCTTCCTCACATAAATCTTCTTATTCACCTCCATCCTACCCTTTCTTTCATTTATAACAGTATTTTCTTACTGGTCAACAGCACAGACAACCTGGGCAAGTACATTACTAAGATCTCTCCTTGGCTGACTGAATATGTGCTGAATAAATGGTTTCCTTTCTTCTGTTCCTCACTCCAATACCAGAATGGTTGTATAATCACGTTTCACCCATGGACCTTGGAGCACTTTACAAAGGAGGGTATGTATCATCTCGTCCATTAATGGAACAGGGGAAGATAGCAGACAGACAACATGAACTATTTAAGTACAAAAACTCATTATATTTACTCAGTAAGGGCAGCTAACCATTCTAACATGTGCAGTAACTTTCTGCTGTAAATTAAATAGATACCACAGAGAGTGGCTGATAAGGGCACAAGTGGTTATCCGGTGAGTGATTTTAATTTTTCTTTTGCAGTATTTAATGCATATATTAAGGAATGATCTGCAGGTGTTGTACGTTACTGTGAGAATGTCCATAGTGAAGATTTCGTAAAGGAGAGAAACATTCTACTGAGATAAACCTCTTCACCAGCTAGTCCTGAGCCCCAGACAGTGTAAGTACTGCAAGAGATGAAGCTCTGGACCTCAGAACTTTTGAGATTAATAGATGCTGGTCAACTGATGAAACTGTGATGATGGGACAGACTTGAGTTTTTGACTTGTCGTTTGAATGGCACAAGTGAAGCTTAGGTGGCGGTGCTCCCAGGAAGTAACCTTCTCTTATTACTGGTTGCCTTCTTCCTCACGGACTTTGCTGGATCCCATTCTGATTGTTGAGTAGAGACAGAAGAGCTCTTATGGGCAGCATTCTCAAGACAAGCCAAGGGAAAAAAGAATTCTGCTCTGATTCTCACTGCTGTAGTTGCATTAGAATCTTGAGCCACTGTGTCATCACTGTAAGGTATGCAAAGAACAATTGCCACCCGAGACAAACTTTGCATATGGACTTTGTATTTTGAATCATCTTTTGCAGCTAATACCTGCAAATCATTAGCTCTTCGGGGCAGGGAATGTCTTTTTGTTCTGTGTTAGCACAGTGGAGTCCTGGGTAACTCAGTCTTCAGCAGCATGTACAAAATACACTTGATGAATTAAGCCACAAGAGAGGGAATTCTGCTAAATGGTTGTGTTTGCTCTAGCATCTATCGCTTGACGGACACAACAATCATTAAACCGTGAGCTGAAGTGATGGCAGCCAACTTTTTTTCCCTTCAGTAATGTGCATTTAGGAAGGCAGCAACGGAAGTAAATAACTGATGGGAGAGAAGTGATTTGGGGCAATGACTTCAAACTACTATTTCCTACCAGGCTTGGTGCCAAATTTTGCCCTCAGATTTATACACCCAGCTCCCATTGACATCAGTATATCATCAGCAAGCAATGGATCTTATTGTGAGACACATTGCCTTGGACTGAGGGAGTTAGAGCAGTTAAATATTGATCCACAGCACTTATTAGGTTACCACAACATAGTGAATGGCATTTTGCAATAAATATGCATTAACTTTCTCAACAAACAATGGCACCCATAAGTTAACTCATATTACTCTTACTTGAGAAGGTAGCCAATAACTAACTGTTCCTGGTCCTTAAGAGATTTTTACATTTAAAATGTGAAAGATTAGTTTCTTTGTCTTAACTATCTTCACTAGCCATGCAGCACTTTGTGGTTGGAATTAAGGATCCATAGTTCTGGCTCTGAAATTAAGATTTCAGGCTGCCAAAATGAGAGGGGATTGAAGATCATATCCATTAGAATATAAGAATGGCCATACTGGGTCAGACTAAAGGTCTACCTAGCCCAGTATCCTGTCTCCAACAGTGGCCAGTGCTAGATGCTTCAGAAGGAATGAACAAAACAGGGCAATTATGAACCATTCCTTGTTGTCCACTCCCAGCTTCTGGCAGTGGGAGGTTTAGGGATACCCAGAGCAGGAGGCTGCATCCTTGACCACTGTGAATACCACGGTCAAGGATGGTAGTGACTCTCTCTGCTGCTTTTCCCAATCAGGCTGATAAAACACATTCTTGGAAACTCTTTTTTAATAGCTAGTTGAGAATAATTAGTGCACAATCACAGCCCTGTGAAATTCCTCCTGTCCCAAAAGAAAGTGATGTCTGTTTTACAGCTACGCAGGGTTACTCAGTGCAATTCATCCTGCCAAGCAGGTAGAATTGTAAAGAGCCAGAGAAATACTGCAAAACGATGTTTTTGAACATTGGCTAGACATTTTAGCTGAGTCTGTGCCCCACCCCGACCACTTCCAGCCCAGCTTGAACCTCTTCTACATTTGATTACTCAACTTTACTGGCAGAAATATCCAAAAGAGGGAATGTCACAGCCACACGTGAGTATTTGCTGAAACTCAATTTCAAATTGAGCGTATTCATACTAAATATGCTTGCACAATCATTCAGTTAGGGAACAAAAACATCACATGATGGATTTGATCATTCACAACTAAGCAAATCAGTCTTATCAGTACAGACTGAATTATTATTGAATACTCTTTGTGATCGAGCCATAATATTTTTAAAACTTCCCCAAACATGTGCTTAATACAATTTCAAAACAAATATTTTTAAGGACACTGTGATCTGGGTCATAAGTAATCTACATGCAGCAGAGCAGGCTAAATTTTAGTCACACCAAGTACTTGTTAAATATTATTTTAGCTCTACTTAAAAAAAGAATTCTGTGATTTCTCCTTTGTCCTCACTAGGTGGCGTGCTTGTCGTCTTTTGTTTGCTGTTCCATAAGGCCTGGGGAACAACACTCTATCAAGCTGATAAGCTCTTTTAGACTACACTCTGTGTTTTGTTTAAGGCTTGGGTCAGTTGGAAATTGGAAAGTTTTCCTGGAATGCAAGAGATACATTTTAGTTACTGCAGTATAAAGTGTATCACTCTTGTTCCTCTGCCCTTTGCAATTGCAACATTTGATGGTTAATGCAAAAGCTACAGATTGAGGAAACTGATTTATTATCATCGATTACATTATGGTTGGACTGTTTGTTGTACATACACCTAGTAATGGCTGTCTGTTTCACACAAAGCTTACAGTCTAAGGGCTAGTCTGCCACGATAGCGCTTTAACATGGCTTATGTAGTCTCTCTAAAAAACCCACCTCCACGAGAGGCGTAGCTACAAGCACCAGGAGTGCAGCTCCCAGAACTGGTGCACTGTCTACGCTGGCGCTTTACAGCGCTGAAACTTGCTGCGCTCAGGGGGGTGTTTTTTCAAGACAAGATAACAGGTGAATGAGACAAACAAAGAGATAGGGGAGGATGGGGTAATACAAACAATCAGCTATTTTCGCATACATTTCACATGTGTGCGAAATTCAAGCTCCTCAGAAGCATTAGAGCCAAAGTGAGTTTTAAAGAGAGACTTTCAAGAGGAAGAGGAGCAGCATTATGAATTCTGACTGGGAGCTTTTCCGATTTGGATGGGGCAGTAGGGAAGTAATTGCAAATGTGTATGTGAAATGAAGAAAGATATGTTCACAAAGAGAACATTTTTTTTTTAAAAAATGTTTCTCATAGCAGATATCCCTTTTTTCTGGAAAAGGTGAGCAGATAGGTTGCGGGATTGTTTTATTATATATAGCCCAATCCACATTTCTCATGCTCTGTGTCTACATTAGCCATTTATGTCACCTTCATTACAATGCAGTTTGTTCTTCTGATGACCTTCCCCATTCTCAGCATTGGACTGCACAAGTGCCACCAATTTTCTTGAAACCAGCTTTTAAAAGGAAAAAAAGATTTCCAATTATCTTCCTGCAGCGCTTGAGAGCTGGCTGACTTGTCACCACTATATGTAGTAATATACAGTAAACCTTCACCTTGTTCTGAAAACGAATCCCCTTTTAACTTCAATATTCTATTCTCTGTCCCCCTAAAGTCTTCATTAGTCCTTTAGTTAAACATACTAGACATACCCAAGAAGGGTGCCGGATCAATCTAGTCAATTAAGTCTGGTTCCCAGAAGTTAAATAGCAACACACTGCTGACATAGAGCATCAGAGTTCTATTCTGATCTTTGCCCAGGGAATGCCTCAGTCAGTCTGCTCCCACCTGTGCATGGAGAGGCACTGAAGGAATCCAGAAGGAGCTGTACCTAGCTCCCTTTGACTGGAACATTAGTAAATTACAGTTACATAGGCCCAGATCCACAAGGGTATTTAGGTTCCTAACGTCTATCGATTTCAAGGTAAGAGCCTAAATACCTTGGTATCTCTGGGCCCTAGTTACTTGCAGCAGGAAGGACAGCTAAGCACTTCACAAAAACTCTCTGTCTCTGTAAATCCCTTCACTCACTGCCAAAGTGCAACTACCTCTAAGGGGAAACCTAGAAACTCTTTAATGATTCACAGAAACACTGCAACACTACTTCCTGCTCCACACTTGCATTTTCCTTGGGGCCTTCCATCTGTGCACCTCTCAGGCCTGAAGCTGTTGAGGTGACACTTCACAAAAGGAGAAACTGAGGGGCAAGCGAGTGGGAAGGAGCAGAGCCGTGGTTCCATTCTCCAAGTGGCTGGCTGGCTGCCGTGGAAGGTGGGTGGGAAAGAATAGTTCCCTTTTTAAAGGGATGCCACAAATTACTCCCCCACACTCAGCCCAATTGGGATTGTGGTCTGTGAGGCATGATGCCTCTGGGCAAAGGCATCTACATACCATGTCTTGCTAACTTCTTACGTGCAAACTCTGTGATCCAGACTTTCATGCCTAAATCTGAACAACAAATGAATTGGAGAAAATGACAGTCTGGTCATGGACAATTTGTGAGCAGGAAAGGGCAAATTTTGTCAAATTATCTCTTAAAATTATTCACCCAGGTCTAATGGGAACATAGAAGTAGAGAAGGGGTAAACACGCCTCAACAGAAGTTGTGCTCCCCTAAAGATGAGTTAGGGAAAGTCATCATCCTCTTCTTACATTTATGACTCCCAGCAGAATAAAAATCACCCACACTTTAACTTTGATTTATTCTTTCACTTTAGCTCCATTCTACAAATGTAACCAATTCAGCAGGTTAAACCCAGTTGAGCTCACTCTGTTTAGCAGGATGATATTAAGAGTTAATCCCCTTGCATGGTTCCACATTTTGTAATATCTCTCTAGCCTAAAGATTTCAGCTGTATTTTAGAATATCTTTTTTTAAAAAAAGATAATCTGCTGGAAATGCAAAGCTGCTGGAATTGAAAAGATTTATTTATTTATTTAATATTAAAAAGGGCACACTCTTCCTGTCTTCATTTAAACTTTGTGGTGAACTGACTTGCTAAACAAATGCAGTATTGATTATAGATATTCAGGGATGACTTGCAAAGTCAGATCTATTACAGAGATGTAACTGTTAACAATTCTAGTAGCCAAAAGTGAGACAAGGTGAAGGGCACTGCAGGTGATTAAAGGTATTGTTGACCATTTTAATAACCCTCTGCATGAACTGTTACTAAAATGTTTTTTTTCTTTTTGTCTGTTTATTTGCAGATGGTAAGACTGACTGGTGTCTGAGGGTCTCTGGGTTGGGATTAATATTAGCTGTTGGTTTCATGAAGGCAGTGAACCAGCTGTTTTTGTGATGTGCTAATTATAAAATTATCAAATATATACATATAAAAATTCACATTTTATTCTGAAAAAAACCAGTACAAGTATGTGCATGTTTGTCCTAGGGGGGTTTTGCATTTCATTCCCATAGTAACCAAATGTTTTAGGGATTTGCTATTTACACAAATGCCTCATGCCAGGTTTCTGAGAGATCTTACCAGACAGATGATCCCACTCATCCAGGGTAACCTTCTTGATTCCATGTGTGTCACAGGATTTACCAGATTAAAAATTAGATTGAAAAAAAATTAGGATGGGTTTCTTGAGTGATTGCAGGCGCTTCTGATTGTCATATATTTTGTAACACAATTTGGGGGTAAATGTCAAGGTGTGAGATTTTAAAAGGAAAGACATGAGTATTGCTAACTCTTGCAATTTTACCATGAGTTTCACAATATTTGGTGTTTTATTTCAAGCCTCAACTCCTGGAGTCAAGTGATTATGTGACAATCTCAGCTTTCATTTTATAAAAAATATTTCTAGAAGTCTTGAAGCGCAAAAGGCAAAGATAAAGAATCTAAAATGTACTTTTTTTAAAAAAACCTCCATCTTACTTTCCCATGTAAGCAATTGCCACAGGAATGCTATGTGATCACAAAGAGGAAGAAAGTTGGTCTGCATGATCTGGAATGGGCTGAGTGGGGTCCATGAGATAATAGGTTGTTGTCATGCTATGACAATGACAAGAATTCTGATCTATTGGTTTGAATATAATTCCTGAGTTGTAACCCCCTGGCTCTGTCCCTGTTGCCTTTTGTGGCATAGTGTAAAAGGAATGAGAATCTTTTAGTCAAGGCTGGACTGAAACTTGTAGTTAAGTGTGGCATGGAACTCTGGAGAGTTTGGGTCAGTTCTCTGCCACAGACTTCCTGAGTAAACTTTGGCAAGTTACTTAACCTCTCTGTGCCTCATTTCCTCACCTGTTAAACAGGAACAACAACATACATCACAGGGATGTCATGAAGGTAAATTAATTAATGTTTGTGAGGCACTCAGATACTGTAGTGGCAGGAACCATATAAATAGTTACATCGATAGACTTAGCTTCTTGAACTGCCAAGTGAGAATACTTATCTTTTTGATGTTATGACGGCTAATCTGTGAATTGCTTATAAATTCTGTATAGCTATTAAAATTATTTAGCATTTTTGTACAGTAGTAGTAAGAACTATGAGTAGTCAAGTTATAGAGTACCAAATGTTCACTGCTATAGTAGATTAATTCTTATACTACTCAATCAGTGAAGTTGTCAGTTTGATTTTTAATAGATTGTATCTGCAAAGCACCGAAAAAATAACACAGGACACACAAACTATCATTCAGTCCTCTCTGACTGTTATTACAACTTGCATATTGGCACTGCTTTGAAGAGAGGTGAGTCAGAAGAGATGTCTGGGCCTATTAGCTTGCAGATGAGCTCACCATGCATCATGCTTTATTTCAGAATTCCCTTAACCAATGTACCCCAACCATGTATGGATTGATTCCGTTCACACTCACACCAGCGTATATCAGGAGTAACTCCACTGAGGTCAATGGAGTTAAACTGGTGGAAACGTAAAAGCAGCATAATGAGATGAGAAACAGGCCCATAGCCTTTAAGCTTCTGCATGGTGCTGCCATATTCAAATAGCAACCAGGCTGTGTGTTTTCCTGTACATCAATGCACTCCAGGAAACCAGGGCAGCTTATGTCAGAGCCAGTTTTAGGGACCCACAATAGGTATAGTTGAGGGGTAAACTAGTGTTCATGATAAGCCTATTGACTGGCTATTTCCTAATCTGAAGCTGTGCCTATTTTTCCCCAAAGAGAACTCTGGCAGTTCTCCAGAGACTTAGTCTGATTAGGGCATCCCTTCAATCCCAGTGTTCTCGGCCTGGCTCTGGGTGCTGTGTTTGGAAGTAAGCTTCGTTACATTTTACAGAGGTGTGGGAAAAGAGAGACACATCTGGAAAAGGAAGCAGAACTCTTTCTCCTCACCGAACTTTAAGGAAAATTGTGTTGCTATTACTTAACTGGAGGGGAGGAGAGGTTTCACTTCATGACTAACCAAAAGAATGTTTGAGCACAATGTTCCAGGTACAGATAATGAAGCTTTTTAAGCTCTTGTTGGTCAAGTTTACCATTCCTAGTATGGTCAGAGAGGTGGAATCTCCATTGCAAGAAACCCAGAGATGGGAGAATGAAGTGAGTGAGAAAATTATGCCACCTCTCATTCATCTACTGTACTAGAAGGTGAAATATATTGTGCCTATCTTTAAAAAGGGTACTGGGGTGAGCTAAAGATTTACAGAGCAGCCACCCTCATGTCAGTACCCAATATATTATTTGAAACAATAGTTGAACATAATTATAAAACCACTAAAAGAACTAGATGAGCTAGGAGAAAATAACCATGGCATCTGCAAAGGAAAAATATGCCTCTCTAATCTCTGAGGGTTTTTCAAGAGTGTCAGCAAAATTGCGGATAAAGGAGAACTGGTTGAAATAATTTATTTGGAATTGTTAAAAATCTTTTGATAAGGTCCTTCACAAGAAGTTATTAAGGAAATTAAGTAGTTCGGGGTAAGAAATAAAGCACTGTCAGTTAAAACAGCTAAAAGACAGAAAGCAAAGAATAGGAATGAAAGGTGCATTTTCAGAGTGGAAGGAGGGTTGACCCAAGATTACATTCTAGGACCTATGTTATTTAATATACGGCTACATCAGGGAGAGAAAGGGGGTGAAAAGGAATTCTAAAACATGTAGGTAATACAATTATTTAGGCTAAGTAAGACAAGAGGAGACTGGGAGGAACTTCAGAGGGATTTAATATTGAGCAGAAAAATGGCATTTAGTATTGACAAATACTAAGTAATGCATGTTGGAACTACTCAAACATATTGAAGGATATCTATACTAATTGCAACCACTGAGGGAAAAGATATGGGTGTCACTAGTGTCATTATAGATAGCCCAATGCAGACCTCTGGTCCATGTGCAGTCGTGGTCAAAAAAAGTCTACAAACTTTTGAATGCACAGAGTAGAAAACAATACTGAAAATACTATCATGTAAGTCAGTGATCTCCAACCGTGTCCTGCATTTGGGTCAAACCAGCTTAAGAGGTATGTTATAAGTGTCCTGTGGGGTGTTAAGCTTATTGTTGAAACAGATGGCTTTTAATCATATGGATAATGGTTAGGAAAAATTTGCTCTCTCCCTGATCTCCTGTTTTAATAATTGTTTTTTGTTTTGCTTTGAATTAAATGCCCCAAAAGACTGCACAGGTGCGACTTTGGAGCTGGAAATCATGATGGAAAATTTATTAATGGCCATGCTGGCTAGTAAAGAGAACAAATTGAACGGCTAGGGCCGTGGGAAGGGGGAGATCAGTGTGGCTCTCTTAGTTTAACCTTTGCCAGGGGCCCTCTCTCCTCATGCAGAGTCTGGATTGTGGTATTCAGTTTCTGGGTGTCATTTATTTTTATGTCTCTGAGATGAAGAAACCAGTCCAGAAGGTGATGGGCCAATTTCCCTATCTCCTCTTCTGAGCAAAATTGTCTTTAAGACAGTGCTTCCCACAGAAAAAACACATCATTAGAAGGGAAGAAAATACATGTTAGATTCCATACAATCAGGCTGATGATATGAACCAGGGACACTGGAAACAAGTTACAAAATTGTCACCCAGCATCTTTCTATTTTGGACAGGTTTAAGGTATTTTTTAAAAATATTATTACTTCCGGAAATTCTTCAGGGTGGTCCCATCTGATTAATAATTTGCTCCATCTCTTGTGTGATTGATGCAGCCTTGGGAAAGAAGATTGGTAACTGTAACATTGGAAACTGCAAGTCTCCACCAGCCATAGTCTGGGCTACTTCTCTGTAGACAGCATTATGGGCTATCTTCTATGATGTTACAACTACCAGTGTTTTGGAACCCTCCTTTCCCCACCCAGCCCACTGTTTAAATTTAAAGAGTAAATAAGTGTTGTCTTTCACATGGAGTCTAAGTACAATACAAAGTTGTAAAGCTTCTTTAAATAAAACCTCCCATGGCACAGGAGGTCAGCTAGCTATGTGTGAGGAAGCTTTCCACAGGGGCTGTAACAGGGCACACTCTGCTTCTGCCTCTTAGCGCCATGGAAACCCCTTTGACTCCAGTGGCTGCGTCTCCACTGAACCGCATCTTTATGTTCCCACCGCTAACATCTTTACAGTCCCCTGTGCTCTCATCCCTCTCTCCTGCTTGAGGGAAGCAGAAATCTCCCATCTCTGAGAGCTCTAAATGGGGCTCAGCTAGTCCCTGTTCCTCTTTTCCCCTCATTTCCTTCCTGTGCTCTTCTTGTCAGTTTTGAGAGGATAGATTAATTGGCTCTTTATCTTACCCAGATGCCCCACCTAATTAGATGATTAACTTCAGTTACCCCAGTCAGCTTTCCCCAGAACCAGTGTGTTCTGGGGAACTCACTGCAACAGAGTGCAAGCTCATCTGTTAACTCCTTGCATTCTATCGTCTGTTGCATATTGGCCGAGATGCCCCAGTGTCAGTGTGAATGAGGAGTTATGTTACTGCGCTCTGGTTGACCTCAGGAAACGTCCCATAATCTCCTTAAGCCACGTGGCCTCTCTTCTCTTTGTGGTGAAATCGGATGCAGGAATGCAGAAGTGCCCTTTCAAAGCTCCATTTCAGATAGATGGATGTTTATCTGCCTAGAGACAAAGCAAACAGTAAATGTGAGTGAGTGAGAGACAAGAGGGGTAGAGGGGTTTCAACTTACAAGACAGCATACTGATACACTCTCAGCACCCCAAAAACGTCACTCTCTCTCCCCCAACAAACACACCACACTTTCTGACACACTTCACCTCACCCCCTGCATTTGAAAAGCATGTTGCAGCCACTTGAATGTTGGGATAGCTGCCCATAATGCACCACTCCCAATGCAGCTTCAAGTGCTGCAAATGTGGCCATGCCAGTGCGCTTGCAGCTGTCAGTGTGGACAGACTGCGGTGCTTTCCCTAGGCTGGTTTAACCCAAAGTGCTCTACAGCTGCAAGTGTAGCCACACCCTAATTTTCTACACTAAAATGTAGCTTTCATTGATATAAGTCGCCCGCTACATTGATTTAACTCTCCCTCCACAAAAGCTGTTGTGATCAATGGCTTGATGTCTAGTTGGCAGCTGGTATCAAGCAGAGTCCCCCAGGGGTTAGTCCTGGAGGCGGTTTTGTTTAACCTCTTTATCGACGATCTGAATGATGGGATTAATGCACCCTCAGCAAGTTCGCAGATGACACTAAACTGAGGGGAGAGGTAGATATGCTGGAGGGTAGGGATAGGGTCCAGAGTGACCTAGACAAATTGGAGTATTGGGCCAAAAGAAATCTGAGGTTCAACAAGGACAAGTGCAGAGTCCTGCACTAAGGAAGAAAGAATCCCATGCACTGCTACAGGCTGGGGACTGACTGGCTAAGCAGCAGTTCTGCAAAAAAGGACCTGAGGATTACAGTGAAGGAGAAGCTGGATATGAGTCAGCAATGTGCCCTCATCGCCAAGAAGGCCAATGGCATATTGGGCTGTATTAGTGGGAGCATTGCCAGCAGATTGAGGGAATTGATTATTCCCCTCTATTTGACACTGGTGAGGCCACATCTGGAGTATTGCATCCAGTTTTGGTTCCCTCACTACAGAATGGATGTGGACAAATTAGAGCGAGTCCAGTGGAGGGCAATGAAAATGATTAGGGGGCTGCAGCACATGGCTTACGAGAAGAAGCTGAGGGACCTGGGGTTATTTAGTCTGCAGAAGGGAAGAGTGAGGGGGCATTTGATACCAGTCCTCAACTATCTAAAGGGGAATTCCTAAGAGGGTGGAGCTAGGCTGTTCTCAGTGGTGGCAGATGACAGAACAAGAAGCAGTGGTCTCAAGTTGCAGCGGGGGTGGTCTAGGTTGGATATTAGGAAACACTGTTTCACTAGGAGCGTGGTGAAGCACTGGAATGGGTTAGCTAGGGAGGTGGTGGAATCTCCATCCTTAGAGGGTTTTAAGTCATGGCTTTACAAAGCCTTGGCTGGGATGATTTAGTTGGTACCTTATACTGTTACGCCTGCTTTGAGCAGGGGATTGGACTAGATGACCTCCTGAGGTCTCTTCCAACCCTAATATTCTGTGATTCTATGTAGGTAGGGTGATTCAGTGTTACTTACATTGCCTGTTGGCAGGACTCACAGCTGGAGTTGCTGGGTATGTGAGGTGGCTCCAACTGTCAGCGCCCCACAATGCCCCATGCAGTTAAGTCAGTGGAAGCACTCCTGGTGAGAATGTGCACCACTGACAGAAGGAGCATAGTGTGGATGTGAAACACTGATTTAATTCCTGCAGTGGCTGTACGACGACACAAGTCAACTTAATTTTGTAGTGTAAACATGCCCTTGGTAATAGCTGCAATGTAAACAAGGAAAATTGCTTATTTCTCTTCTTTATATCTTCCCTTAAAGCCCTTCTTTTTCCCTTTTACTAAGGGGTGAAAGTAAAATGCAGCTCTTACCAGTACAGGGCCATTTTGCCTCCCCCGCAATCCCTGAAGGGGCGGGGCCTCAGACAGAAGGGACGAAGTTGCGGGGTTCAGCGTACCCCAGCCAGTCCATCTGTGCTCCCTGGCCCACACCGTCCTTGGCTCCAGTGGTGATTTAAAGGCTGCAGGGCAGCAGCTATCCCTCCCCCACCCTTATCTGCAGCCAAGGGGCAAAAGGGATAGCAACTTTAAAGTCAGCAGTATGGGCCGGTATTGGCAGCTTTTACTGGTACGCCATTCCAGCCCATACCCCCTTACTTTCACCCCTGCTTTCAGTCGTGATTAACTCTTTCTGAAAAGGATGGAGGGTTACCTTGTTTTAAGGTTACATATAACAATAAATTGCTGAATACTGAACATCTTACTCTTGGCATCACATTATGACCAAAAATAACTAACATTCTGACACAAACAGAGGTTTTCACACTAAATATTAGATTTCGTTCCAGATCCTATCATTGGGCAGGTCTGTGGACACATACATTTCTGGGACATTCACCCCAACCTCTTCCCCTAATTGACAGCAAGCAGGTTTTATGCACTTCCTGAGCTTGCAGTGCACCTCTGGAGAGGATGAGAAAATGCAAGAGGACAGCTCTCAGATAGAGTCTAACAGTGCGTCATCACCTTGAACAAATGTGTGAATGAAACATCTTGTTTTCAAGTACAGGGAAAAATCTTCAGTAATATTAGCTATTGGAGCCAATCAATATGGTTGTGTAGAAAGACTGAGCTTATCAGAAACTAAGTCTGACAAATGTGCTACTCTCAGCTCCCTCCAAAGTTGATCTAGTCACTTTCTTGTGGCACATCCAAACGCTGATTACTGTGGGCATGGAAAGAAAGGGAAACTATTGGTTTTGTTCCTTAGTTGTCTGGGAAATGATGCAATTGTTTCTTTCAACAGGTGGCCAGACACATGAGCAGATTTAACAAGGTCTCTCCCATCCTACATCTACAGGCCACATTTGCATCCTGAACTCAGCTGCAGCCAAGACTGATTCCATGATGGAATTCTTATCAGGTAAATAATAGAGCATCTCCCCAGTGAAGCTCATTTAAGGTGGCTCCAGCAATAAATCTTGCCTTTAGAGGTCTCACAGCAATGAACTATTGACCTAGTGAAGCAGGGCACTGTGCAAAGTTTAGCATGGCCAGCTGCACAGTCAGTAGGGTGCTACTGCTTCACAAGTGATTCACAGAGATCCCGGGAGAGTCCTGCACAGTGAGTGACTAGACTACATTTTTAAATTTAGGGAGAGCGAGAGGGCATGATTCTTAGAAAAAATCTCCTGGAATAATTACTGCAACAGAAGCATGCTCCTAATCGAATTTAGATATGTTTTTATTTTGCCAGTCAGTTCCTAGTGTAAAAAAAAAAATGGTGGGAGAAGCTGGTGAGGGGAAAAAAAGCCAGTTTAGGCTTGTAGGATTCCTGGACACAACTACTTGAAAAGAAAAGGTGACCGAATCTGAAGGACAAGATACTCAAAGGCTTTTGCCATCATGATTTCCTATGTCACCTGAACAAGCATTATCATCTTTCATAGCAGCTAATACAAAACACCACACCAATGATACCTGAGATCTGATGTTACTTCTTGCACTTCGAAAATTTGCTGTTCTTGATTTGGCCAGCAGAGGGTACTCAATGAAAGGTTAACATTTTGCGTGGAATATGGTTTTCATGTTGTCACTGTTTATCAGATTGTCCTAAAAGCTTAAGGTGAAACTTACATTTCTGCTAGCTGAAATGCATATAATAAGAGAAATAGAATTTCTGGAAATACCGTTACTTCTGAATTTCCTTACTATGCAAATTGGCTTTGTGGTTTATGATTAAAACTGTTGATGAAATTAAAATTTACTGTTTAATCATGTAAATTAATGTTTTTATTCAATGATCAGTTAGTAACATGGGTTATATAATATGTCAGGACATTGATGGTTTTATTTGCATTCTTTGTAGAAATGAATAAAGTCTAATAATTTTAACATATGGCTTTTAGTACAACTCAAGCCCCAAACATTCATAAAGTAACTTCACTGTAAATCATAATACAATACACATAATAGAACTGAATCAGCTTTTCAGAATGTGTATGTCAAAAGCTAGACTTGATGCAATATGAAAACACCTATATAACATGTTTATCCACTGAGACTAATATGGATACTTTACCCACAGTTTTTATCCTCTTAGGTCAGATGTCCCTCTGGTGCTTTGCTCTCTGTTATGTCACATTCATTATAATCTCCTCTCATTGCCAGATGTTGTCTATCCGGCTTCTAGGGAGGAAATGGACTACCTGTGTTCTTCTTCTTTTCAAACAGACCATTTTCCAGGCTTTGGGTAAACAGCACGCACAGTAGACTCTCGATCATCCGGGATCGAGTTGACCGGGTTGAGGATTAACTGGGATGTCTAAAAATACGTGAGAAAACATGACTCCTCTCCCACCAAGTGGATCACGTATTCAGTGCGTTGTGTGTCGTGGCAGGTGCACGCATCACATTGATGTGTTCTTGTTAACCCCTAGTAACCATGTCTAAACGGAAAAGAGTTGTTCTTTCTATAGAACAAAAACTTGACATAATAAAAAAATCTGAAAAGGGGTTGACGGTGAAGTCATTAAGTAACAAGTACAATGTTGGCGACCAAACAGTACGTGATATTTTGAAAAACAAAAAAAAATTGATTGAGTTTGCTGGAGTTTCTGATAGTGCAAGTGGCATGTCTAGCCGGAAAACTATGAAGATGTCAACCTACAATGCTTTGGACAAAGCAATGGTCTTGTGGTTTAACCAACAGAGAGCTGAGGGAATCCCAGTTTCTGGAGCTGTCTGTGCAGTGAAAGCAAAATATTTTTTCAATGAACTAAAATTAAAAGGGGACTTTGACGCATCGTGTGGGTGGTTGACAAGGTTTAAGCAAAGGCATGGGATTCGTCAGATTGCTGTCCAAGATGAAAAACATAGCTGTGGTGGGCCGGCAGCTGAGGAATTTAAGTTTCAATTTCAACATTTTGTCAATAAAGAAGGATTCTCACCAGAACAAATTTATAATGCAGATGAAACTGGTTTATACTGGAAGTGTTTACCACAAAAAACTTTATCTTCCGAAGATGAAAAAAGTGCAGCAGGGCATAAACTTCAGAAGCAACGCCTTACAGTTTTGTGTTGTGGTAATGCTGCAGGTTCTCATTTTTTGAAACCATGTGTTATTGGGACTGCAAAAAAACCTCAAGCTTTCACAAAAGTTAAAGTTTTATCCGACTTACCTGTCGATTACTACAGCAATAAATCAGCATGGATGGACAGAGAAATTTTTATAGATTGGTTTGAAACAAAATTTGTATCAGCAGTGCGTCAACACTTAGAAACTCTAGATCTTCCACAAAAAGCTGTTTTACTCTTAGACAATGCCCCTAGTCACCCAAATGAAGACATTTTAAAGTCCGATGATGGAAATATATTTGTAAAATATTTACCTCAAAATGTGACAGCTTTGATCCAGCCTATGGATCAAGGAGTGATACAAAATATGAAAACAATGTATCGAAGAAATTTACTGCTGAAGTTCATAAAAGAAAATGGTGATGATTTACTGTTGTTTTGGAAAAAACTAACTGTGTTGGATGCTATTTATGAAATTGCTGCTGCTTGGAAATCGGTAAAAAGTTCGACTTTAAAAAAATCATGGCAAAAACTTTTACCGGGAAATGAAGAGGAATTTCTTCATGTTGAGGACAGTGTTAATGAAGCGGTGCCTGAAGTACTGCACAGTTTACACAGAATAAGTGGATGCGTGAATGTTGACAAGGAAAGTGTGCACAATTGGCTAAATGCAGACCAAAATCTGCCTGGTCATGAAGTATTAAATGACGAAGAAATTGTGCGATGTATTACTGCCAAAGGTGAATCAACAGCCACCAATGATTTGGACCAGGAAGAAGACTGCCTCATACAAGAGCAAAGGATCAGTCACAGCGCTGCTTTAACTCACGCTGAAACCCTGTTAGATTATTTGGAGCAACAGCAAGACAGCACTCTTGCTGAGAAAATAATGCTGAGAAATATGCGCAGCACCATTTGCCGAAAGGTGAATGAGGGAAAAAAGCAAACTTCTTTGTTGTCATATTTTAAATAAAATAAGAGTAAGTAAGTTCATACTATACTTTTGTTTTTGGTTTGATTTTCTTCTATATGATTTCTTTTATACAATTTTTTAAAAAATTTTATATAGTAGAGTATTTCCTGTGCATAATGATTATCCAGGATTTAATTAATCAGGATTAATTTTTTCCCTATTATCCCAGGTAATCGAGAGTCTACTGTACTTCATTATTCTTATTTATGTTGCAAGAGAACTGGGCCCTCATTATGCTAGTCATGGTCCAAACAAGTAAAACAAAGAGAGCTCCTACCTCAGAGCATACAATCTAGGATGGTGACCTCACACCATAGTAGATAAACAAAACAAAAAAAGAATGATAGTGGGGACAAGGTAACAATAAGGATGGGTGCATTTGCATAAATTAGCAATCTCACTGATCACAGTCACAGGCAGAAATATGGCCTCATATGTAGCATTTTCAATTTCTTATTTTCAAAATTAGCTTGGGGATGGTGACAGGTCCCTGACCACTAGCTCTGAAAGCTCCAGCCACATACTTGGTATAGCATGAGTAGCACCAATGTGAAGTGCTTCCCACTCTGGTCTTCCAAGGTGTAACCTTTGGTGGTCATTGGCCTTTTCTTGCTTGCCACAATTGCAGACAGCATCTTTGCAGCATCTTTGGGGCAGGGGCTTCCATCTGCCCCCTGCCTTCGACTGAGAGCTCAGATCAGAAGTTTGTTTGTTGTCTCTGAGACTGGACCTCAAGGAGAGTCCCTATAGCGGCCTTACTCCTAGCAATAGCTGAATGGAAGCATTGTTTATGGAAAATGGCAAGGAAAATCAAAGCAATTCAGAGTTAGCCTCCCCCTCCCATGGCCTGCCTGACAACCCTGCGAGAGAGAGCAAGAGCACAGACTAGCATTGCAATTAATTTAGGCCAAAGAATAAAATCCTCTCATTCTGAAAGCTTGTGAATGATTCAGTGTCTCAGGCTGACAAGCTCTCACAGCGGCATCCAGAGAGGAGTCACACCTGTCACAGTCAGTGAAGCTTTCCTCCTTTATATGTGCTTTTGAAAATTAGGTGAAGCTTTCTTGCCTCTTTCCCTTGAGCTCCCAAGCAAACTGCAGTGAGTCCTAAAGTATCTTACCTCTCTGGCAGACATTGCTCCACAACAGTAGGGAAAGTGTGATGAGGATACCAGGACCACAAGGGCCACCTTTTGGGTCCTGAAAGATGTGAACCACCTATCCCCTGTTTGATGCTTCCTTTCCTTGTCAGGGGTCTCACGCAGACAAGGATGAGTATGTGTGTGAATCAGCATTGAAGGGGTTGGCCAGCACCTGGAAGGCATAAGGATGCACAGCCAGATATTACTGAGCTATCCAGGAATCCTTCATAATATAAAAACAGCATATCAGAGCATGAGCTGAAATGAAGACAAAAGGTTTTCCATAAAAGAAAATACCTGAAGGGTGGCATGGACTATCGTATTACTAGTAACTAGATGGTCCTTCTCAGTTGCATAATATTTGGTCTCTTGGGAGAGGAGGTATAATAATACTGGGGGCTAGACCTTCAGTTGGTATAAATTACTGTACCTCCCTTGACTTCAATGGAGTTCTACCAATATACAGCAGCTGAAGATCCAGTTCTATGTACTTGATAACCCTGAAAAGCCTAAACAGCACTGCTTCAGGGTCAGTCTCCAAAACAAGGACACCAAACCAGAAGCTGGTATAGAATATCTTTTACTGTGTGAAAGGTGCAGATACATTTTGTTTTCTATTTAGGAGCCCTCTATATAGTGAAATTTGGAGTCCAGCTTGGACTAATTCTCTGGCTACAGCCAGAGCTGAATTCTGCTATATGGGCACGCACTACTGTCCATCTGGTAACATCAGTATCTGTCAGTTTATCTGAGATCAGAAATGGGGCTTATTTCAAAATGTTTGTGGTCTATAATGCAAGGTGCGACCATTAGTAAACTTGACAGGCTCCTGCTCAGAGATAAGCCAGAGACTGTAGTCTGACCACTTGATTAAGTCTCCTGTACTTCTGTGTAATGTGCAGTAATGCCTGATCTTCTCTACATATTGCATTTTGTGCGCCTGTGAATGTGGCTTTTTTCCTTGCTTTGTTCTCCTTTCTATTGGCCTGTTCATACATGTGTATGAGAAACTCCGAAACAGTAAGATGGCTGGAAAGATACATAGTACCTCAGAAAGTGAAAAAAAAAATAGCTGCTTCCATCCAAATTACTTCACATGTTCTGGATAATCTGGTTTCTATTTTTATTCCCCTTTGTATTTTTTGTTACTCTCTTTTTCTGGAGCCCTTCAAATAAAGTGAACACATGATGATAATAATCAGCATCATCATAACGGGATTCATAGGTTATAGCGTATGGATATTGTATAGCAGCTGGAGGAATGAAAGGCCATGTATAGAAGGGGCAGTGGGTCTAGTGAAATGAACACAGTTGGAGGCAGAAATTTCCAATTTCCTTTTCTGCTATTGGCTCATTTTGTGTGACACTGGGCAAGTCACTTAATCCCTTTGTTAAGTTTTAGCTACTAGAAAGCATTTTATCTTTATTTTTATTGTAACCATTTCTGACTTTAATACCTTGTGCTTGTACTCAAAGTCTCTCTGTAGTTAAATAAACTTGTTTTATTTTTTAATCAAAAACTAGTCCACTGTTGTATATAAACTGAAATTGCAAACGGTTGAATATTGACCCATTACAGGGGCAATAGACCTCTGATATACGAACTGCCCAGGAAAGGGCTGAACAGTGCAGAACACATTTTGGGGAATAATTAGGATTAGCAGTGGCTTGAGGTCATCCTGCCATAGTAACCAAGGCTGGTGGAAGCCAGAGCGTGGCTGCGTGTTGCTGATAGGCTGCGGGGCCAGGGTTGTAGCTATACACAGACACTCAGGGTGTGACTCGCATGCTGTTAGGCTGTTTGTGAGCAGCTCAGGTTAGGAGATATAACAGGAAAGCAATGTGAAGGACCCAGGGTTACAGGGCAGGCATAACTCTCACTGGCCTGGATTGCAACCCAGAATGTGACAACCATGGAAGCTGAAACTCAGTTTCAACAATAGTGTGAACCACATGATGTCAGGATTACCTCCCCACTCTGAACTCTAGGGTACAGATGTGGGGACCTACATGAAAAAAGAACTAACCCCCCAAGCTTATTTTACCAGCTTGGGTTAAAATGTTTTTCCCCAGAACACAACTTCTTCTGTGTCTGGATTTAGTAGCTGCCACCACCAAACTAAGTCTAGGGTAGTTTGGAACCCTTCTTTCCCTTTTCCCTAATCCCCCAAAGCTTCTTCCTTCCCTGGGAAGCTTGAGAGAAAAAAACCCAAACCTCGCCTGCTCCTACGAGACGTGCCCGATCCAAAACCAGGATCTTACACAATGGAAAACAAGCAGTCAGCTTCTTAAAAGAAAGATTTTAATAAAAGAAAAAAAAGAAAAAAAGAAAGGAATAAATCCCTTATAACCATCAATAGAACAGCATCTACCATAATCAACAAAAGGATTCAGAAACCAAACCTCTCCCCCGAGGCAACTTTCTCCCACTGTTGATAGCTTGGCTGAAGCTTACAATATCAAGAAGCACCCAGCCAACACTCACCCCTGAGAACCTTCCAAGTGATAAAAAGAAGGTAAACTTACTGACTACCTTACTTGATAGAAACTTATAGTTACAGTGAAAGAAATAGCTGTGTTCATCCCATAGCCGAGTTGAACAGAGAAGAGAGCCAGAGAGAAACTGAAACTCAAAATCCTTTGTCTCCTGAGGAATTTCTCATTGGTCAGTTGTCCACCTCTCAGATTATCTTTAGCTTAACCCCTTACAGGTAAACACTAATTCTAGGCTACTTCATACTTATGACACATGAGCTGGCTATTTGATAATATATATGCACAGAGAGAGTGCATACATGTCTTAAATTATATCTGTGTTATGAAATGACAGTTGGAATCCATTTAAATCAGAACAGGACAATTTACAGTATTTTTATGTGACTCCATGGGTCTAATTATTCCTTTACTCACATGATTGAAACTCTCATCAGTTTCAATGGGGCTGAATATGAGCTGTAAGACAGGGCAAAATTTAGCTCAACTTTCTCTTTCACACTGTCTTGACCCAACTCACAGGATCTGACATCAGCTTGAGCAAAGCAGCAGACACTTTAGAAGTGAGGGGATAATGAATAGAGTAAATGTAGAAATCTGATAGCACATTTGTTAGTGATTTTATGTTGCAAAGTCCCCATCCTGAAAACACAATTCAGTGCTTAACTTTAACCATATGAGTAACCCCTTGGGCTTTAATGGGAATATTCATGCCCTTGAACTTAAGCATATGTGTGATTGCAGGATCAGGCCATTACACTAGCGGGTAATGTTTAATGTTAGATGGCACAGATGTTATTGAATAGCATTATTCTGTTGTGTACTGAAAGGATGGTGAAGCACTGTGATACTTGCCAGAGGTACCCAGAGCTGTGAAGCACCTTGCTAGCACTTGCCTTTAGCATGAGGAAGCATTGTCTGTGCCTATCATAGGTCAGCTCCCCAAATCGACTAGCCATGAGCAACACGTTCACTTTCCTCTAGGCCTACACAAGCCCCACTCTCTCTTTACAGATTTCAATATGCACAGTCTTCTGAGTCTCCCAGGAGCATTCAGCCCCTGATCCACTCGACACTCTCCAAACTCACAAATTCATTGCTCCTAAAGAAGCAGTGCACCCCGGTTTACCAGTTTCAACTCAGATCACCACTCCACTTAACACACAGCACTCAGATATGTTTATAGTGAAAACAAATAAAAGTTTATCTAACAAAGTATAGAGATTTGAGCGATAGCCAATAGGATTATTGGAAATAAATGGTTACATATAAAATAGTCATAACACTCACGGAATCTAGACTTACTTTACTAGATACTGTCATGTCTTACAGAGCAATGCTCCCCAAAGTCCATCTAGCATTTTACAGCAAGGCTTGGCTGTGATCTTTCATTTCTGAGGCAAGCCATGCTGCTGGTTTGCCTCTTTGATGAAAGATGCAGAGGGTATCTCTGTCCCTCACCCATATCCCAACAATCCATTGTCTTTACTCAAACAGGTTTTCCCCCCCACACACACTGCTTATTTCTTTCTGTACATTTTGTTTCTGGAAGATTTCACAAGCTTTCAATTAGCATTTGGCTCAGTGTACAAACAGGCATCCATTTGAGACATACTATGGCATATACACACATGACAAACAAAGGGATAAGGGTTTACTACTTTCTGCTTGAAAGGAACTTTCCTGAGGTTAACCGCCTTAAGAACATAATTTTTAGTATGGATACATAACTCCTTAAATATTATCCATACATACGTTGAGCAGTTTGATGATGTGCAGTGAGCTACCTCACATGCTGCCCTTTAGTGAACTATTATGCATATATAGATCCAGGGGATCCTTGCAAAACTCTCTGCCCCATCTGTGTCCTCTGCCAGCTGGCACCAACAGGTCTCTGGATCAGAAGTGCCTGGTTTCTTAGTTGAGTATTTACAGATTAGCATTTATCCTTTTTGCCTTGCTTTGTTCTCAATTCTTCACTTTAAAACTTTTCCCCAGTAATTGCTGTACAACTCCCTAACAATGCCTTTGTAAATTAATAGTCTGTTGACAATCTTTATTCATTTTTCATGACACTTTTTTATGTGGGAATGAGCAACACTTTACAATATATTCCTCAGTTTATTCAGGCTGACAAGTGTGCATTGCCTCTTTGAATGTTCACAATGCTGAGCTGAGAAAGCTAGGTAAATTCTTTTCACTCCTATATTTTCACAGCATTACATACAGTATGAGCTATGACTCCCTTTAAAAGAAAATCAATGAAAGAAACATGATTATAATTCCATGTAATGCTATGAAAATATACTAGTAAGTATCCCTTTCATCTTCTAGCAGTGATATCCTGGCTGGCTTCATGGCTCTTAGTACAGATGCAGTTATATTAAACTGTAAATTTTGTTCTCAGTAAATGATTACTTTATTGATGGTTCAGGATTTTAACAAGGCTAATGAAAAATCAGCCTCTCATGCAACAATATAGAAAATTAATGAGCATTTATTGTACGTATAGGTAGAAGGTAACACAAAGCTATGAACATAGATGTCATTAATTTAACTATGCAATTTTTTCTCACATACAGGATAATACAATTACGGGGTGGGGAAATATACTCATTTTACAGCACTCTGGAAGCAAGAAACTAAATATCAAATACCAGCATCAATGTAGCGCTTGGTAAAATGCCAGAAAGTTTGCTTCTAGCTATGTACTCTCAGTAGGGAGTGGCTTCTGGCTATTCTTACTACACATCCTTTGTGATTAGAATCAAAATCTGTTGATAGAGGATAAGTATTCTGTAGTTTCTGGTGCCCAAGTCTGGATAGATGCCTACGGGCAAAGGGACACATTAGTTGTCTCTACTTTAGACTTTCTTTTCCGGAAATCTCCCAATGTGACCAAAAATGTGGGTCACTGATACTTTTTTACACTGTTTACCCATCTCTTCCTAGGATATTGCACAATCCCCTCTTTGTTCCTAGTTTATTTTCAGTTAACTGAATGTGGACAGCCCTGGAAACCTAAATCCTCAGTTCATCCACCCAACAGGTGCAACATGGGTAATACAGATTTCCCACTTCTCCCACCAAATGTCTGTAATACGAGAACTTATGCCTTGATACAGCAACTGGGTCTATGAAGGCAGATCTTTCGAGCGTGACTTTACTGGCACTCTAGGAAAGGAGCCACTTGAAAGATCAGGGCCTTATGTAGTTCTTTTTCTACTTCCATTCAGTTCTTGGACACCCTCATATGACCAACAACAATGCCAATGCTTGCCAGTTAAATTAGTTGATTTTGTGATGTGGCTGCTCCTTCACTAAATACTAGACTAAGAACACAAATTCATTTCATAGGTCACTGGCCATCTGGCAATGACTCAGTCACTTTCACTGGATTTGAATCACTGATGTAGGGCTGAAAAGCTATCCCATTACAAAACCCTTGAGATTTCAGTGGCAGCTGTTTCAGAAGAGCCCTTGCTTTGTATCTTGCTTATTGCCTGTGTGCTAAATGGTTACATAGGGTGTAAGGCAACTCTCTGTGGTCTCAGACTTCAAATAAACACTTCTGCAAACACACAAACAAAAACTTTTAGGGAACCAGTCAATGTCTGGAACTCAGTCCATTTTTCTTCAGAGTTCACGAATGGGAATGCTTAGCTTGAAAGCATCACCCGGTGTAATCTACTTACAGAATTATACAACAGTATCAACAACTAAAATTGAATAGTTTAGGTTTTGTTTTCTTTTTAAATTATTTCCCCTTACAGAACATGTTCGGGTAACTGAACAAATATAACCCACTGAGTAGCCTTAAATGCTAATTGCTAGTGTGGACCTGGAAATATTTTTCTATGGTTGGCAACTTGAAAAATGCATTTAGTGATTATTTGTAGCAACAGGGAAATCACATTGTTCTTCCACAGCTAGTCAGGAGTGTTTAAACAGTTTAATATGGATATCTGATCAATCCCTGTTGTGCTAAAATAAGAGTTTTATTGTTAGAGTGCAGCATTACAAAATGTAAATGCTCCAAAATATTATTCATTAAGAAATTATCAGTAAGAAATTTAAAAAAATGCATCTTTCTCTCTTCTCACCCCAAATTCCTGCTCTTGAAAAAGGTTTTCTTACACATAATTAGGAGCAGAAATAGTTACATTAAGATTGAGATTTTAATTGCACAAAACCAGGAAATTCAAATCTTTCTCTCAGCAACTCTTAATTTAGTTTCTTTCCTTATTCCTATGTGCAATAGTATTTTCTATTCCAGTATATGGTTTTAAAATTTAATGGCTTAGTTTGTTATGGAGAGATGGCAGCCTCTCCATCATAAAGTAGTCAGCTTTTCATTATAAACCCATTTTTGTCTCCCTCTCTCTCATCAAATGTACAAAATCAGTCGTTCGGGCTGCACATTTTGCATGCAAGGTCTGTGGACTAAGGAGAATATTTGGACCAAATATGGGGAAAGTGTAGTAGTAATTTATGTGATAAGGGAACTAAATGATAGGTGTAAGTTACATTTGAAAAAATATTTCAATGCTTTGTCAGGCTGTACCTCAAGTATAGTCTATTCATCAAATGAGCTTTTAGTCAATATATTTTCCCCTGAAAAAATTTCCCTTTCCTTCCTTTACATTAAGTAAACAGTTCTAGAACACATTATCCTTTTAACTTTTGAAGTGTGATTATTTTAATTTTTCTGTTTTGTTTTTCATTTGTTGTGTGCTGAATAGTTGTTTTAATTGTTTTCTGTGATGTGCTTTTTGATTGCTTCAGTAAACTCAGGCTAAAGCCCATCCCTCTTTAGACACAATCCTAAGCCAACAATTAGCTATCATATAACAGTGAAAAGATAAGCTTCCAGTATGGAAAGCATATGTATAGAGCACTGTAACGGCATGCTGACTTACCCCTGCAGCACCTCCTGCTGGTTGTCTGGGAATTAGCTTTTTTCCAGCCAGAGCACCCTCTGCAGGCCAGTGCCTTGCCTGTCACTGCCCCCGCCCCATGTCCCTCCTGGACTCCAGTGACCTTTTATCTGGGGTGCTGCCCCCAGCAATACCCCCACGCTCTCTCTGGGTCTTCCTTCCCCAAGGAATCCCCAACCCTCTATCCCCACCTTGCCTTAGTCCATGGCTATTGCTAGTCTGCATCAAGCACCCGGTCCCTGGGCAGACTTCAGTGTAAAACCCAGACATCAGAGGCCAGGGGGGTTTGGACCTGTTGCCTTTCCCTGCAGCCCAGCACCTTTCAGGCCTTACTATCAGGCCACAGCCTGGGAGGTCACCAGGCCTGAGCTTCCGAGCTCAGCCTGCCTCTTCCCCAGCACTGCTCCACCCTCAGAACCCTTTGCTCCTTCAGGGCCCGGTGTGGCCTGACTGGGGCGTGGCCCACCTGTGCCTGCTTCCCCAATCAGCCTACCTGCTCCTCAAGCCATAGCCCTCTCCAAGGGCTGTCTTTTAACCCTTACAGGATTAGAGGGGTAACCACCATGTTACAAGCACTGAACTGGGAGTTAGGATACATGAATTCTATTCCCAGCTCTGCTGTGTGACCCTGGGTAGGCCATTTCCGTCTCATGTATATATTGTCTTTTTAGATAGTAAACAATTATGGCAGGACCTGTTTCCTACTATGAGTTTTGTTCAATGCCTAGATCAATGGAGTCTTGGTCTCAGTTGAGACAACTGGAAGCTAGTGTAATACAAATAACTACTTCATCAGATGAATGTTGTGGAAATCTCCAGAGGCAGGTATAAATAGCAGGCAAGAGAGCAAGGTAAATTCAATCGGGGGTGGGGGGTGAAGCCCACTTCCAGCAGGTGATCTGGAGGTGTGAACACCCAGAGAGGAGAAACTGCTTTTGTAACTGGCGAGCCATTCACAGTTAATATTGAGTCCAGACCTGATGGTGTCGAATTTGCAGATGAACTGGAGCTGAGCTGAGCTGAGCTCCAGTTCATCTGCAAATTTGACACCATCAGGTCTGGACTCAATATTAATTGTGAATGGCTCGCCAATTACAAAAGCAGTCTCTCCTCTCTGGGTGTTCACACCTCCAGATCACCCGCTGGAAGTGGGCTTCACCCCACCCCCCCGACTGAATTTACCTTGCGTTTTTGCCTGCTATTTATACCTGCCTCTGGAGATTTCCGCAACATTCATCTGATGAAGTGGGTCTTAGCCCACGAAAGCTCATGATCGCTAAAATCTGTTAGTCTATAAGGTGCTACAAGATTCTTTGTCGCTTTTGCAGATCCAGACTAACACGGCTATCCCTCTGATACAAATAACGTTTCACTTCAGTACCTCATGATCCTAATATCCCTTCACTGACACAGGTTGTATAATCTGGAAGTTATCCTATTAGCGAGAGTTAAATTAGGAACATCAGAATGGTCTCCCACGGATTTTATAAAGTCTGTCAAAGGTCTGATAGACCTAAGATTTGCTAAAGGTACACTGGACTTCTGTAGTCTACAAATGGCCTAAGGGACTAAGACACTTTTCCAAAGGGCTGGAGTACAAAGCAAAAACAAGAAGCAATTAAATGTATATCACTAGCACGTACCCACATGACGACTCTATTTGGAGGGGTGGTTGTGAAGGAACTTGGGTGGGGAGAGACAGGGGAAGGTTGTATTGCAGAGTTTGTTACATTTGTGTAATAGTTTGACTGATGCTAGTTTGGTGATCAGAGGCAGACTTGATTCTGTTAGGTCAGGCCCTCATCCAGCAATACATAAGAAAATGCTTAATTTAAAATACTGAGTATTGAGAAAATCTTTGATTTCTCCCTCCACAGAAATAGTGAAAAGCTATTGCAGACCTTCTAGAGCAATAGTGGTTTAGTTTAATGGTCAGGGGCTTAGCATAAGAAAGTAGGAAATATGACAATTGTTACTCATAATGAGTTTAGTGATATGCGAAAGTGTTAAAACACGCAGGACCAAGTTCATTCCAGACAGAAGCAGGTATATTTCTACTTGGGCCTGGGCTGGACATGCCTTTAGCAGTCATGCAACAGCTGGAACAGGGAAATTGCTGGCTGAAGCTTTGAGCACTGCCACCTTCTGCAGTTCGTTGAATTTCAAGTTTTGCTGCTGTAAATATCTAGTCCTGTGCAAAGCAATAACAGGAACTATATGTTAATTATAACTAAATATCTGCTCCTTTCTCTCCCAAGAAAATAATTTGCTGCTAGAATCCAGATTGCTCCTGGCTTCTCAGAAGGATTTTGACAGGGCAAGTGACCTGCGCTCACAATTACCCAGGTTTTCCAGAGCCTGGGAAAGCAGCCAACATGCATAGGAAAATAAAAAGTACATTCACAGCTACCAATAGGAACTTTCCTTTGTTTAACTATAAACAAGAACAAAATCATCAAGAGAATCCATTATTCAAGGACTTAGCCAACCCTCCACCCCAAAAAGAGAGGCCTGATCTACACAGAGATTTGATACCTAACACTGGCTAACACAAACAAAAGCTGTAGAGAACCTTTTACAGTGCCTGGCCTGGCGGGATGAAATAACTCTACACCTGAAGGCAGCTTTTCATCTTCATGGTCCCTGAAAGCCTATACTGAAGAAGCTGTGATCTTTTCTTTTCTTGGGGAGAGAATGAACTTCCCTCCTGCCAGCCATTATAAACTCTGGGTCTGAATATCACTGCAATTATGATAGCTTTACATCAGTCTGACAGTATAAAGGGGAAGAAACAGCCCCAGAAAATAGTAGAGGAGGGGGGGTTCCCCTTTGGCATAAGCTGGTGTAAGACATTAAACCTTGCTCTGAGTTTCTGGTTGGGAGTGGGGGAGAGGAAAGGCAAGGGTCTAGAACACTCTTCACTGAAGCTGTTGTCTGCTTCTCAAGGCCCCAGTGTAAGTTACAAGAGCCCAAGATTGCTCTAAGGTGCTGGGCAGGATTTTGACTTTACCAGAATATGGAGACCAGAAAGGCTTTAAAGCCATGTTTGTCCAAGCCTTTTTCTGCTCTTTAACTGAGAGCACAGGCCCACTCTCCGCCAAACAGTAGCATTTTTCTATAGTGTTGGGTACACTTGAATAGCATGATGTAGCACTGTATAACACTGTAGGTGCGCAGAAGGCCAAAAGGAAAAAAGATCCCTTTAATTATACAGAAAACACAGTAGGATAATTAAATCACATGCAGTGTATACATAAAAATTATAAGCCGTCATATGTAATGTTTCACATTTAACTAATAATAAGAAATAAGTGAAGTAGTGTGTATCAGCTGAAGTTCATTAGCTTATTTAACGTAGATATATCTATTTGCAGAGTAGGACTAAAAATCAATACAATTGGCTACCTACTACCTGGAAACAATGTAATTTCTACATGAGCTTATGAGAAAAGTCAGTGTTCACTTCAATTTTAGATATGATGTTGGAAAAATATGATAAAATTTAAATTGAGTAACATGTACCCAATAATTCAATAAGACTGTAATTGTATCTACAATTAAAGGAACTGTTTAAATATCTTTCTAGAGAAGAATGTCCAGTCCTTTGTGAAAATAATGTTTCAACAGCAGTAATAAATTTAATGGGAGCTCACACAGTATTGTGGAATTAATTCAATTTGCATACAAAGGACTTATAACATTAAATATAGGGTAAACTTTATACTGACAATTCAGCTCTAAAAGGTCTATGACTTATGTAAAAAAATCTTCAGAGGCATCAGTACAATAATAAAATATTATTTATTTGTGTGTGTGTGTGTATATACAAGGAAGAAATGTTAGTTAGAAGAAAAGAATGATACCTGTGAAGGAATCCAAGACTAAATTTGGATTCACCAAATTCTTGGGAAAAATCCCCATTGGCTTCATAGGGCCCACGATTTGGTATAAGATGGGAGTTGAACCAATACCTGTTGAAGTCAATGGCAATCTTCCATGGACTTTAAAGAACACCTGTTCAGGCCCATAATGACTAAAAACCTTAAGTCATTATTTACATGAGAAATTATGATACAGAATAAGTCAGAACCTCTGAGCATATTTCACTATCACTATGAAAATAATATCCATATATTACATATGACTATAGAGAGAGACTGACTGGAAACACCCAACTCCAGTGTGTGTTCTGGTTCAGCCCATACAGAGATAATTTCACACTTCAGTCCTATAATATATATTTGAATCCTAGCATTATCTAAATAACTTGGGTCTTTTACTGTATGAGGATAGGAGGCAAAGGGGGCTTGCTCTCTGCCTCTGTTAAAGGTGTTACCCCAGAAACGGAACCCAGAAAAGTGACAGAGAATAAAACTGAATGAAGATATATGGGTTAAGCTCCTAGTCTGAGAAACCTTCCCCTTTTCCTATCCTAGTTTGGAGGCTGTCAAATAAGCAGCAGATTACTATGAAAAAAAATAACCCTGACCATTCAGATTTAGAATGAAAACAAATTCAGCCGAGCTGGCCAGAACACATGTGATGTTAAGTGGCTGCATCCCTTTGTGGAGGTATTTCAGTCTGAGCTCTCAGGTCCGCCTGAGCATATTTTAGTTTCCATGGGAGAGAGAGTTTAGTTAGTCTGGGCCACTAACTCAGTTAAATGCACACATAGCCTTTTAATCTCTCTGATAATTTATATACAAAAAGCAAACACTTAAAGTAGAAAAAGAAAAGCAGAACTACAAATCTGCAGCAATCTGGAGCTGTACTGAAATGCATTTTAGCCATGAAGGCCATCAAAGACCAGGGGAAAAAAAGACTGTACATTTTTAATTTACTTTCCATCAAAACCCACTGCTGCTATACCTGATATTAAACATAAGCCAAGATTTCTGTAGCCTTTATACCTTAAATTTCAATTTGAACTGTATTTATTTATTTTTAAATGACCTGCAATAAAACCGTGATCATACGGACTGCTGCAGTATATGCTGGATACCCTTGCTAGCACTGGCAGTGAAACATTTTCCATTTCTAGATTTGGTTAGTCCAGACATATAGACATTTGAATGAGATTTTTAGACAGCTATGGTTTAATCATCACAGAATGATAAGATACTGTAAAAATTCTTTTTTGATCCTTACTTTGTGGTGTCATTCCATGATGCATTGTTCTGTGACACATCACTGCTAGTAAAATCATCCCTTGAATCAAGCAGCCAATCCACAGTGGCTCTAGTAAGTGGAAAGTTTTTAATACATGTTTAATTTTGAAAGTGTCTTAAAATATTAGTTTATATTTTGGGGGGTATAAAATATTCCAAGAAGAAGAAAAGAATGAAAATTGTATCGTATGCCAATAACTGTCTGTCATTTTCCTGATTCCTATGGGCTAGCTTCCTGAGTCAATTAAGCTTTCTATCAGAAGTGTGATGTGATAGAATGATGCATATTGGGTGCTGCAGCAGACCCGGATGGTGGGACTTTGCAGAATCTAAAAAGATTGCTCTTTTATTTGCACATTTTACAGTAAGGAGCTGTGAGTCAGGATTCTTCGGTTCTACTTTCAGCTCAGTCACTTACTTAGATCATAAGCTCAGTGGGTCCGAGACTGTCTTTTTGTTCTGTATTTGCACTTACCCAGCATGCCTGGGACTCTTAGGCAGTATGTTAATACAAATAAATTATTGTTATTCCTAACTGTGGCCCTGATTCAACAATGTACACGTATGTGCTTAAGCTGAGCATATAAGTAGTTCCCCTGACTTTAGTGGAACAATTAGTGTGCTTAAAGTTAGACTCATGCTTCAGCACACTGCTGAATCAGGACCTCTGTAATCTTTCAGCTAAAGCCAGGTATATACTACAAACTTTTGCTGGCAAAGCTATCTCAACCAGGGCTATAATCTCTAATCAATATAGCTGTGCCAGGAAAACCCCCTAGAGTAGACCATTACACTGGCACAACTGTGCTTTTTCTGGAATAGCTTATTTCATGCTAGGAGGAGAGGGGAGGCTGGAAAAAGCTATACTGACAAAAGTACAGTTTTGCCAAAATAATCTGCATCCACACTAGGAATGCTTAATCAGTGTATACTGGTATAGCTGTACGGATCAAGTGCTCCTAGCATAGACCACTACTAACTCACCATCTCCCTTGTTTTCAGCTTTGGTCCCAGGATATGAGAAAGATGATGTCTGAGGTAATATCTTATTATAGATCAACTTCTGTTGGTGAAAAAGACAAGCTTTCAAGCTCCACAGAGCTGAAGACATGAAGAAGAGCCCTGTGGAGCTTGAAAAGTTTGTCTGTTTCACCAACTGAAGTTGGACTAGAAAGAGCTATAACCCCACCCACCTTGTCTCTCTCATGGCACTTGTATTATTTAACCTCTCCATTAGTTTACTCATCTGTGCTCTGGGTCTATTAATGCCTCTCACAAAGAGTGTTGGAGAGTTAATTATACTTGTAAAAGTGTGCTGACATCCTCAGAAGATCTAGCCCTGAGAGGGCAAGTACCATTCTTTACAGCTGACAAGTCTCCACAACTCCTTTTGACTTCAGTGTGACTTGCAGGCATTCAACATCTTTCAGGATAGAGTCCTTAGCAGTAAACAAAACTTCAATTGGATTTTTTTTTAACTTGAAGATAACTTTCAAGATAGTAAAATCAAATCAGAAATATACCATTAAGTTTCTGAGGAAAACAGATGGAAATCACAGTAGGATACCTTTCAAGACACTGTTTGGGAAAGAAAAACTCTTCTCATAAACAGGGCCATAACTTCTCACTTGAAATCCTGTGTTAATTCCAGATGGCTCTCATTCTTGTTGTTATAAAAAATGTGTCTGCCTATTGCTGCCCCAAATGAGAGGGAAATAACTTAAGCAATGTGGTGTGTATGCCCCCCCCATCTTTTTATTACATTCCATTTCCTATCTATTTATAAAAATGTGACAGTTGTAGAAATCTCAATAGATTTCTTAGAATTCTGAAAAAGGCATTTGGGAATTTCCTCATATCAGCCATGGGAACTTAAATTAAAATCATTTTTAACAGCACTTTGACATGTGTTTTTGTGCTCATTGTAATTTCCTAAACTATTCTTTTCATGTCATTGTTCTGCTCCTTACTGGTGGAAAGTTACTGAGTGTTGCTTTTGCCCGCCAAAGTCTCAGACTTTTGTGTGAGCTACAGTCCAGCCCCCTTCTTTGTTTTTGGGACTCCTATATCTCCCTTACTGCCTCTTCCAGTAATAAAACTCCTCTGAAACATCTGTAAAGGGGACTAATATCAGTTGCTATTACTGGGATATAAAATTATAGAAACACAAAAATATATGGCTGGAAGGGCGCTCCAAAAGGCTATCAAGTCCAGTCCCCTGCACTGTGACAAGATCAAGTAAACCTAGACCATCCCTGACAGACATTTGTCCAACCTGTTCTTAAAAACCTCCAGTGATGGGGATATTCCTTGTGGCAGGGCAGAGGTAAAACCCCTTGAGTGCCCTGCCACTGCTCACTAAGCCCTGCTTTCTGGAAGAGAGGCCAGGTGCAGTGGCTCAAAATAGTCAGCAAGGAGCCCAGCTGGAGGCCCTGTAAAGGGCTGAGCTTAGCTGCCACAGCTGGGGCTGAACACTGAGAGGGCTAGAAAAACTCAGTTGGGAGGCTAGCCAGGGAGGGGATAGGAGGCTATGGTTCTGTCTCCTTACTACAGGCAGGGAGTCTCAAGGTCCAGGAGACCCTGAATGGATTAGAAAGGGGGTAACTGTTGGGGGCTGAAGGGAACCATTTTGTTACACTGTAAATAAAAGCACTAGGGTGAAAATACCAAAGGAAGATGTGAGGACTCTTATTTTCTCAACCTGAACATGGGACACAGGGGAGAAAGGAAGGAAAACTGTGAAGACCCTGTGACACTCCTTTAAAAACCTATTTCAGAATTTAACTGCCTCTATAGCTGGAAAGTTTTCCCCTAATGTCTAACCTAAATCTCCCTTGCTGCAGATTAAGCCAGTTATCTCTTGTCCTGCCTTCAATGGCCATGGGGAACAATTAATCACAATCCTCTTTATAACAGCCCTTAATATATTTGAACACTGTTATCAGGTCATCCCTTGGTCGTCTTTTTGCAAGACTAAACACGCTCAGTATTTATAATGCAGTATCCAATAGGTATCCACAGTACAAATGTTCCATTTATTATCGTGTGAGTCTATGGGTCTGCAGTGTCTAAGGACAGTCAGGCTCCTCACCAGTAGCCATCACCTTTCCAGGTTACGAAAGAACTCCTCTGGTCCTACTAAGAAGAGGTGGGCAAAGGTCTATCTACACTTGAGGGAGTTACATTCATTTACATCAATAAAGGGTCTGGTCCTGAATTATTTGTTTAAGTTTTAACATGTGTTAACTAACAAAAATTAGAAACCTGATACAAACATTTGTTATTGCAGTCTAGGGTTAAATATGACTAGATGCTTAGACGTGTGTCTTATTTCCATTAGAATTTACAACTGTGTTAATTAAAACATGATAAAACGCGACTAAAAATTCAAATGTAGACATACTCTAGCATGGCATCAGGGAATAGTAATTGACATCCATCTGAAGAACTGCCATTTTAACAGAATTACTTACATTACGAGAAATGAAGGCTCTCCAGGAAAAAGTATTTTCTGCATTTGTTTGCAACATGTTTAGCTATCATCCATATTTCTGTCATACCTTAGGGATAATTACTAACATGAACCTCTAAAATACACTACATTGCTTCACATTTTATCCTTTAAATTAAAACTCTTTGGAAGAGAGTAATGGAGGAATTGGGATAGCATCTCTCACTTTTATAGGTAAACTTTTTGAAAATACCAGTCTCAGATGCCAAAAGACATGGCAAAGTGACCTCAGGGAGTTAAGACACCCAAATCCTATTGTCTTTCAATGAGAGCTGGGCATCTAACTTCAATAGACACCTTTGAAAATTCTAACCCCAGTGGCTAAATTTTAGGTAAAACATTAGAACATTTTACTATTACTGCAAACATCACCAGAACATACCCTGAATGAAAACTTTCTGTTCGACCTTCCACAGAAGGTGAAAATTGTCTATCATGAAAGCTCCTACCACAAGACTGAATTGCAATGAGCCTTTTCAGTCACTGGTGCCAGGTTATTTATGTCAAAAGTAACCTGAAGCCTTTTTTCCATGAGTGACTAAGTGGATTAGATTTACTCCATGATATATGGAGTTGCTATCAAGCATCACATCGATTGTTTGAAATGTGTTTAGTGATTATAAACTCAAAATCTGTAAAGAAAGGCAGGGGATTTAATTAAATCAATATGTCCACGTAGCTGTCCAAGAGGAACACACACAACCCTACAGAGAAGAAGAAGGTAAGTAATAGTGAGAATTATACTTAAATATATTAAGTGAAGTACTCACTCTACGAATGTTTTTAAATTCTGTATTTCACGGAATCTAGACAAGCAATTTCACACTGGAACATAACATCTATTACAATCCATGTTAATTAAGAATCAGTGTTTCATTTTATGTACTTCGCTTAAACTTTGAAAATTTTTTGTTCAGAAAAATTGTGTTTTCTATTTCTCTTCCCAGTAATTGTTTTTAGTACAATGGATATTTCTCTGTAGCCAAAATCTTGGCTTCTTCTAAGCTCATCTGCTCTTCTGCTTATTCCGCACCTGAATTTGTAATGCTATTTGTGACATGAAAATGAGTTGCAATGATGCCAGAGATGATTTATGTTGCCATACAAAAAGAATTATGACTTTCAGGGATATAAGACCTAGGAGTAGAGCTGGGCAAATAAATGATTTTGTGGTTCAGTGGCAGTTCCAAACAATTAGAAAACAACCCAATTTGGATCAAACCAAATCTGAAAATTTTCAGAACTTTTGGTGAATCTAAAAGGTCCAAGGATTTAGATGTGGCTCTCCACATCTCAGGGCTTGTCTCCACTACAAGGAGATCAACGCTGTTGCATTCGGTGCAGCAAGGATCAATTTAGAGGGTTTACTGAAGACCCACTAAATTAATGGCAGAGTGCTCTCTGGATGACCCCGGTATTCCAGCTCTCTGAGATGAGTAAGGGAAGTCGACCGGAGAGCATATCCCATTGACGCAGCACGCAGACACTAGGGGAAGTCGACTAAACTATGCCAACTCCAGCTATGTTATTCATGTAACTGGAGTAGCATAGCTTACCCCTGTAAGCGAAGACAAGCTTTCCGTTCAGTAACCTAAGCACTGGGAAGGAGGAGCAGCAGTAGCAGCACCACCACTATCAGCTCCTTCAATTCTGGCCATATTGTGAATAGCCAGAACTACGTGCACCAAATCTGTGAATAGTATGGGGTTGACAAACTACATTTTTCATCAATTAAACTGTACCCAGGAATAGCAGAAAAATTTAGAAATGTGTAATGCAAAGGATGTTCTCTATACGATTATTCAAAGATAGGGCAAAATTTGTCAAACTACTTGCTGGTGTCTTTTTAATCTAAACTAAGTAATATGATGTGAAAATGGCATATAATCTAGTTCTGTCTCTTGCTCAAAGAAAAGAGGGAAGAATTGTTAAAAGTCCATTTAAAAACTACAGAAGAGTGCTGATGAGGAATGGTGAAGGTGATGTGAGATTGACATAGCTGCTACCTCTGAGGCTTAACTAACATTTCAGTAGTATAAAAAAACATTTAAAAGCCATTGTAGGCAATCTTGACACTGACCCCCTAGTTATGTTGTATTCAGCTCAGTTACTCTGTTGCACTTCTTCTCTGTCAGAGTATGTTTTCCTGGGTATATGCTTCAGGTGAATGTACCCTGTAACTATGCGAGACTCACTGGTGCAGTGCCTCCTGCTGGTCATCTGGGAATTAGCTCTATTGCAGTTCAGAGCACCCTCTGCTGGCCGGTGGCTCACCTGCCTTTGGGCCCCCATGTCCCTCCCGGGCCCCGGTGCCCCTTTATTTCCAGGTTCTGCCCCAAGCAGTATCCCACAGTCTGGGTCTCCCCTCTCAGGGGAACCCCCAACCCTCTATCCTCAGTTTGCTTCAGTGGCTACTGCCAGTCATCGTCATCACTCCCTGGGGCAGACTGCAGACTGTAAACCACTCATCACTGGCAAGGGGGTTTGGATCTGCTGCCTTTGCCCCTTTGCTGCCCCACTACCTTTTGGCTTTTAACAAGGCCTGTAGCCTGGGGGTTTACCAGTCTGGAGCTTCCCATCTCCCTTTACCCTTCCCTAGCACTGCTCTGCTTCAGGTACCTTGCTCTCAAACAGCTAACCCTTCCAACACCATGGCTAGAGTGAGATTCCTTCAGCTCCTGGACCACAGCCCTCTTATAAGGGCCAGCTGGACCCTGACTGAGCTGGCCACAGCTGTGGCTGCTTCCTCAGTCAGCCTATCTTGGCTGCTTTTAACCCCTGCCTATTGGAGTGGGGAAAGTCACCCCACTACCTTCCTGCTAAGGGTTTTATCTGTTCACCTAATGGAATAACATTGTATTTTGTTATTAATATCTTCTTTTGAGTTTTAATCATAGTTAACTACATCTTCTCTGCTTGTACAGAATTCAGCTGCAGTAGAAATCTTTCGTATCAGCTACTTTTGGTGTACAACCCGCATATTCTATTCCATAACTTATTGTTATCATAAGGAACTCAAGTGTCATGTTGTTACCATGGCAGTAACCTAGTGTGACATTCCCCTGGTGTTATCTGGGCTGGTGATCTGCTAGGTCACTCCAACTCTTGACTCTGGGAGCCAGCCTTACCCTGCTCTGCTGTGACAACCCCCCCACCTGGGCTGTTCATGCACAGCGTCTGGCATGTAAGCTGCTTAGACTGTGCAAACAAATGACACTAGTCAATAGCTCTGGTGCCAGATACAACCCTCGGAACCTCCATCTTGCAGTGTCCAATTATGCCCGCTGGACGCTGCAAGCTTACATGAGTTCTTAAATTTAACAAAGAAATTGATATGTACCAGGCTTGTTAACCCAAGGGGTGTCTCTGACATGCTTCAAACCAAATGAACTGCTTCAAGTACAATAAACAAATTTATTAACTACAAAAATAGATTTTAAGAGATTATAATTCAAAGCATAAGAAGTCAGATTTGGACAAATGAAATAAAAGCACAACACAGTCTAAGTTGATCTTAACACTTTAAGTGCCCTTACAAACTTAGATACTTCTCACCACAAGGTGGCTGGTTGTCCGTCAGCCAGGCTCTCCCCTTTGATCAGCGCTTCAGTCGATTGGTGCTGTCTCATAGACTTTAAGGTCAGAAAGGACCATTATGATCAGCTAGTCTGACCTCCTGCACAATGCAAGCTACAGAATCTCACTCACCCATTCCTGTAGTAAACCCCTAACCTATGTCTGAGATCCTGAAGTCCTCAAATCATGGTTTAAAGACTTCAAGGTGCAGAGAATCATCCAGCAAGTGAATCGTGCCCTATGCTACAGAAAAAGGCAACCCCCCCTCCCAGAGCCTCTGCCAATCTGCCCTGCAGAAAAATTCCTTCCCAACCTCAAATATGGCGATCAGCTAAACCCTGAGCATGTGGGCTCCATTTGTTCTTGTGTCCACATAGGTACGGAGTTTAAATTATTCCTCTCCCTCTGTGGTGTTTATCCCTCTGATATATTTATAGAGAGCAATCATATCTCCCCTCAGCCTTCTTTTGGTTAGGCTAAAGAAGCCAAGCTCTTTGAGTGTCCTTTCATAAGACAGGTTTTCCATTGCTCGAATCATCCTAGTAGTCCTTCTCTACACCTGTTCCAGTTTGAATTCATCCTTCTTAAACATGGGTGACCAGAACTGCACACAGAATTCCAGATGAAGTCTCACCATTGCCTTGTATAACGGTACTAACACATCCTTATCTCTACTGAAAATACCTCACCTGATTCATCCCAAGACCACATTATTTTTTTTTCATAGCCATATCACATTGGCAGCTCATAGGGTATGGTTACACTTACAGGATTATAGCGCTATTGGTTATAGCGGTCCCCTTATACAGCAATATGTATAGTGCTATTGTATGTCCACACTGAGATGCGCCAGCAATATAGCATGGCCACATTTGCGGCACTTCATGTGGCATTAAGAGCAGCGCATTAGGGTAGGTAACCCACAGAGCACCTCTTCCCGATCTGGCGCAATGCCTTGTGGTGGGGGGGCATCACTTGCGGGGCATTCTGCATCCCGTTCCAACTACCCATGATGCTTCATGGCATATCCCAGCAATCCCTGGGTTTCCATCCACCTCAGGCGCCATCTTTGAACGGTTTCAGCAAGGCGTACTCCGTCTTCCATTTTTGTGTGCCGTAATGAATCCACAACTGCTGAGGGACATGCTGACGACTGTCGCCAGCACATCTCTGTGTGCAGTGGAGTTAATCCTTGACATGCAGGATGACAGTGATGAGTCGGAAGACAAGATCGAAGCGGTGAACGCGTTTGACACGAAGCTTCTTGTGTCATTAACGGACATGCTCATGGCCGTGGAACGCCGCTTCTGGGCACGGGAAATGAGCACTAAGTGGTGGGATCGCATTGTCATGCAAATCTGGGATGATGAGCAGTGGCTGCAAAACTTTCGCATGAGAAAAGCTACTTTCATGGCACTGTGTGCTGAACTTGCCCCTGCCCTGCGGCGCAAGGACACCAGATTGAGAGCTCCCGGTGGAGAAGAGGGTGGCTATCGCGATCTGGAAGCTGGCCACCCCAGACAGCTACTGATTGGTGGCAAACCACTTTGGAGTGGGAAAGTTGACCGTTGGAGTTGTGCTGATGCAAGTGTGCAGGGCCATTAATCGCATCCTGCTACGAAAAATCGTGACTCTGGGTAACGTGCATGACGTT
>ML677335.1:30337473-30348872 GCA_007922305.1 Dermatemys mawii
CTCGTAGGGGCTTTATAGCGCTATAAAGTGCCAGTGTAACCATGGCCCAACAGATTCTTTTGTTGCTGTCTAGGTCAGTGACTTTGTTCCTGTGAGGCTGGGCTGGGTTTGTCCATACATGCCCTAATGAGGTGTGAACTGCCCCTCTGTTCCTGAAGTTTTGCCTGGGCTTGTTTTAAGCCATGAGGACACATTTTCAGCCTCATAACTATATGCATGAAATTACAACTTATAACACGACTATAACATTACTATAACGACAATGCTCAGTGCTTCAGGAGCCTTCTGAAGACACCTGATATGACAAACTTTGCATCGGATACCACACAATAATATTATAAGAATGAACATGAGGGGACAGAGTATTCCTTTGAGGTACAGAACGTCACACTTAGAAAGCTCTATTTCCCCACAACTGACCCCTTTTCAGTTTTCCCACTCTAGAGATCACATTCTGTAAACAGGCTTCTGTTAGGTTAAAAAAACCCAACGATAGTCTTTCCTTTTCCCTCCCCAAACATGGACGAAATATTAGGAAGTTTATTGCCGATAATTAGTCTGCCATATTTATGGAAGTAAAACCACCAGGTGGCACCATAAGGTTTCTAGAGGCAGAAGAGAACCGCAACATATAGGATCAATGTCATAGATGAGCAACCAGATGAGCAATTGATAGCAAGATGGTTCAGCTAGGCATAGATGTGGGCCTTCTGGAGAGAGACTTCTCACTATTGCCAATTTGACAAAAGGGATTAAGGATTGGGATGGAGGAGCTGGAGTATATCCTTACTTTCCTCTTCAATCTGAGTATTGTAACAGATTGATTCTATCAGTAAATAACTTAATAGTTATATTACTATTCTGAATATTGAAAGGGCTTGTATTTAATTTTCTATTTGCTTCTTAGTTATTTCTTATAAAAATAATTTAAATTTTCTGTGTATTGCATTTATTCTTTCACTAGGACAGTGTAAAGAAGGTGACTCCACCCACCCGCTAAGCTCTCTTCATTATGAGTGGAGTTTGGAGCGCTTAAGGTTCCATGTCCACTTCATTTTCAACTGTCTTAAAGAGATCAAATCATACCACAGATATCCTGAGAGATAATTAAAGCACTATTCTGTTTGCAGCATAGACAGAACTTATCTATGTTTTAAAGCATTATGCTTATATTGGAAACTGCCTTGGTTTTAACTCATTTTTAGCTAACCTGTCTTCCAACATGGTTTTGGCAGCTACTGTGAAGATGGCCAACTCATTCTGAACTGTGCACTAGAATGTAGTTTCTAAATGTGGTTCCAATTAGAGCTGAGTGTATATTTCACAGCTACTGTAATGGAGCTAATTAACCACCCTTTTCTGTTCAGAAAATATTTGCAAGCTAATACAATTCTTGAATGTATTAGTTATTGGAAATTATTCACGGCACTTTTTTCCACATGAATAGCTCCTCAACAGTTGATTGAACTGATTCCCCTCCCCACCCCCCACAAACACACATTGGGTGGCTTCTTTAACCAACTAAGATAGTGGGAACTTTGACCATTGCAATCAAATATAGAGTACAAAATCCTCCTTCAGTGAGCATTTGAGCATTCAAATTTAAAATATGATTTTTGTATTTGCATACTGATTAAGCTCAAACTCTGGAATCTTTATAGGAAGTGTTATGATCATACTCATTCAAATATATTTTGAATGTAAGGGATTCATAGAATTTTTTGTCCCACCTCCCGCTGATCCAAAATCCCACTGAGGTCAGTAGGAGTTTTTCACTGACTGCAGTGGGCTTCAAAATCAAACTCTATTTGTCCATCTTTAGATTTAACCCCATTTTGGTTTGACAGAACCTGGCTGGCCAAACCATACTGAAAACCAGTTTAGTTGGAACCCTGCTTAAACTCAGTTCAAGAGGTGCCCAAACTTTATTCACAGTCCAGTGTTGATGGGACCTTTCAGAAAATAAATTTTAGTAAACACAATATGTAAAGTCCAAACATATCTCCTTCCTAAGATCTTGCTTTATTGACAAGAGAACTTCATACAGATCAGCTCAAACCCTCTTGTCAGGCTTGGCAGTGTCTATGGGTCCTCCAGAAAAATTGCTTAGCCCACACCTTTTCATAGGGCCACTCCTACCTCCCTTCTATTCTGATGAGGTAATGAAGCACCTGCCTTAGCACATCCACAACCCACATAACCCTGTCAGAGCAGGATCAACACCTGCTAATTTGCATGGGACGTGTCAGCAAACACGGAAACTCTGCAATCTACAGATATCTGATTGCTAACAGCTCTACTTTTTCCTTGGAGGTTGCTTCTTGACCCCATTGAAGCTCTGAGGGTGCCCTAGTTTTACATCCTGTCCACTGAGTCCTAGGGCAACAGCTAGCCAAAATTAAAATAAAACCAAACAGGATTCCTTTTGAGTCTCATTAAGAAAATTTCCTAGTCAGTTATAAACATTATTGCTGAGGAGTATAAGGAATTCTGTGCCCAGATAGTGAGGCTGCTAGTCCTAGACTCCAATTTTCCATCTTTGTCTTTAAACCACCTTTTCTGGGGCCATCAGGGATGTGAAGTAGAGCAGGCTTAGATTCTGGGCTACAAATGGTACTCTTTGAGTCATGTGACAATTTGGAATGGTCAGAGTGTAGTATGCTGAGGCCACATCCCCTCTACCAACTTATCCCTGGTGCACTCTTTATGTGGGGTCCTGGGATGGGGGTTAGCATAGAAGAGTACTAGCATCAGTTAAGAAACTCCCCCGTGCTAGCAGGGAATCCCAGGTTCTGCTAACTTTATGATTCTTTTATGTTGTTGAAGCACAATTAGTGATCCACTGGGCAATCATAAATCAGGCCCCTTGTTCTTGCTGAATCAGACACAAGGTCTAAGGTTGGAAATTTAAGGTGGCTTTTTTTCGTGAGAGTGTTTGACAGCAACAGCATGACCAAAAGACTTGCCCAAATATTTTTCCAACTTATCTAAAGAAGTTTCTAATTGTAGGTGCTCAGTCTGAAACATCTAAGATGTCCCAAATTAGGCACTCAAATGTAGAGGACACTTACGAATACATGTCTCCCTACTTTTAAATTAAGATTTAACTAATGCACCCTTAACAATAGCAGTCCTCTTCCTTCTTTTTTCAACTTTATGATGCATGTAAAGTGCAAATGAATGTCTCTTAGAACTAAAGGAGTGTCTCAGCTTAATCAGTGCTCTCTTCCAACTACTACCACATTCTAATCCAACTTCAGAGATGTGCTTTAAAGGGCAAATCCTACCCTCAATACAGAGGATTGGGCTGGGGGGATGGGGTCAAGGGAAGAGAAATCTTCCCCAGTGGACCTGAGGCAAAGTTTCTTCATTGCTTTTTGCAGTGGACCAAGTTTTATATAAATCTAACATTCCATAATAGCTCATCTGGAGACATGGAATCCTTTTCCTTTACTGTTAAAATCCTAAAACCCAGGTCATCCACTGATCTAAAGGAAGTATATCTTTTTAATTAGAGGACAACTGTTGTTTATTTGATAAAACATGGAGAATGGGAGATCCTTGGAAAAAAGGTAAATATTATAATTTCTCATTGAGTGTTTAGGACAAAGATGTACATCTATTCAGCTAGTAGAACTCTTTAAACACTGCTCCAATTTGTTTAAAAAAATCATCCAGTTATTTTTCCTGCCTCTGTAATGAGCATATTAACAGCCACAGCAAACTGGTTTGTCTACTTGAATCTATTTAATCTGCCACCTGGTAAAAAGCATGCCCATTTAATTGGGCACATTGCCAGGGAACAAATTCATTACAATACATTTCATGGACTCTGCAAGCCTATACACAAGTCAACAGGTGTGAACTGGTGTTTGCTAGGCTATATTTCTCCAGTGTGCAAATCTTTTTTTCAGCTCAAGTTGCTTCTTTGCTCTATTATGGCTGCTAAACAGGTGCAACTTAGTTTAGCTTCATATTCTAGGTGCTAAATTGTCCCTGAAGTCAATTGAGTTCCACCAATGATGAATCTGATCCCCAATAATGTAATGCTTTAAACTGTAGCATCATGACCTTGAGCAAGTCATTGGAAGTGGTTGATGCTCAGCACCTCAGAAAATCTGGCCCTTTACTTGTCTCTGTTTTTCCATTGGTAAAATAAGCTAGATCCTGTAATTAGCTTAATTGGCCTCAGGAGAATTCTATGGTGGCACATAAACCCTATAACAGCTCCTATACCATTCCCTTCTGCATGGCAGCTGCAGAGTCTGTAGCTGGGGGGAAAGGATAATTGGCCATGGCTTCCCTATACTCCAATGTATTTTAGCTACTATAAAGACCTTTGGAATCATTAGGAGCCAGGTGAGAACCAGTCTAGCCTACAGAGACCCCAGGATCAAAGGTAGCTTATAGACACTTTTGCCCACAACCTCCTCACCTGTGCAGGAAATTCCTTGACTGTCATGGAGGATCTGGCCAGGTGACACTTCTCTATTTTAGAGAGAGTTCTGAAGCTTAATATTGATTACTTTTGCAAAAGCAGTTGCAGATCCTCAGATGGAGGATGCTACAGATGGGTAGCATATTAATATGGGATTTGTGCCTGATCTGATCTTGCTTTAGCTTAGGGTGTATCAAATGGTAACAGGTTTATAATCCTATTTTTATACTTCTAGTAGTTAAAAATCAGTGAGTCTATAGAAGCACAATATATTCCTGAGTCAGTTCAGCTAGAGCCATGATCTGGCCCTAGTGCTATGTATCTCAAGCCACATGGTATTGGTCATTAGCTTCTCAGCACTATCCCTGCCTCACCTGAATGTTTCAGAGGCAGCTCCATGCTGACTGTGGACCCACATGTGCCAGGAGAGGGTAGGAAGCTGAGGAACTGTGGAAATGCACACTGTTAAGCAAATAATAATATATTTGCTGAAGTGTTTATTCCAACCTCAAGCTGCATCTGGAGTGGTTTGTGGGGGGAGCTCCATCCACACTAGGGAACTGCCCACCACCTCTTCAAGGAAACAAGAATAAGGGTGCAGAAGATCCCTGTGCAGCCTCATGGATGTCCCATGAGGATGTTAGGGGTCTGCGGGGTATGAAGAAGAGCCTTTTGTTCATCACCCAGTGCAACTGGGGAAAACTCAAGCCTCCTTCCACAGGAAGGGTTGATCTAAGTCTTAACTGGCATATTTCTCTCTCCATTGGGGTCCGTGCCATGGAAGAGGATTCTCTAGTAGTACATGACAATTACAATAAACAGCTGAAAAGTGCTTTTAAAGGCAGAATAAACAAACAAAAACAGTGTCAGATAATTGTTCTGGGTTAAACTTCCTGGACTAAAATCATGAGGGTAAGTGGACAACCTGTGATTCAAATTCACAAATTTAGTTCTTTGCATGGTAAATGGGAACCTGTGTGTAATTAACTATAGTTGTATTTAACAATTTAGCTTTGATTTGCTAATTATTGTGTGCACATCACTTTATTAAATTAACAGTGAATTACTTAACTTAAAGTTGAGAATATGTTGTGAAGGAAGAATAGTCAGACAAAATGACAATTTAAAATATCCTGTGAAATGTGTTACCCTCTTATCTGTACTCCTGTGAAATTTGCTTTTAGAAACACCAATATGATGATAGGAATCTAGCTACTGTTTCTCACTTGTTTCCATAAAACATTCCTGTCCATGGTAGAGTGAACCAGAATCCATGCTTAAATTCTCTTTAAATATCTGCCAATTCCTGAATTGTTTCCAAGAATAATCTGCTTCTCTCTTGTTCTACCTGCAGATTCCTTCCTTCCAATACACCCACCCTGTGATATTTGGGTGTCCTGGTATTCATGTAGACTCAGACAGTGCCAGGGGCAAAACCCCCAGCTTCATAGCTGTCTGATGTGCTGTCTCTCTCATGACAACTTGGCTGGCCAACAAAAAAGCTTAATTAACATTACCCTCTGAAGAATGCTTGGCGGGGGCATTAGAAGAGTCTAAACCTATTTATGAATCCTGGACACTTATCCATTGGGAAGCAAACGTGGACCCGAGAGGGGGTTGTATGTCAAGAGACCATGCCTTAGCTTCATTCCTGTCCCACTAACAGCCCTGTGCCCACTGCTGCATTGCCTCAGTCCCTCTCACAATTTCAGGGGAGCTGTAGAGAATAGAGTGGAGCTGCTCTCCCTACTCAGGTTTCTCCCCCAAATTGCTACCCACTTGTAAGGTGATATTGGTGTACGGTTATACTTATGTATTATAATACATGTTGCTGCAATTCAAAATGGATTCTAAAATTCAAGATGGTGCATGTGTTAGGAAAGGTTTGAACTCCATCTTGGTATCCTTTCTTCAAGGCATTTTCCCACCAAAACTGTTTCTCACCAGAACCTGAGGGACTGAGAGCTGGCTGGAACTGGTTGGGGGCAGCGTCTGCCAGAGTTTGCCTCAGGAATATTCGCCACAGAGTGCATATAAGAAACTGTCAGCGATGATGCATGGGCTGCCCACTAGCGAGGCAGCCACAATTAGTTTCTTTGCACGGGCATTGGATCAAGACTTTGGCCACTAACAACTGCCAAGGACTTTAACACTTACTGATAGCTGATTCCTATATTCCATCAAAAGATCCAGTTTGGGATAGTTTAACCAAGGGGCAGTTTAAGGGTCTGGGCTTTATGTCCCTTGCTGGAATCTATTTTTGGGTATTTGTTGTGATCCCTTTAGTAGATCTTCCCTCCAGTTGTAACTATCCCTTAATAAATCTCCTTTCTCTTTAAGGTTATATTCTCTCAATCCTTTATTTCAATGCAACATAGGCGGGAGGCACACAGATTTCTAACTCTCCCAGTTGATAGCTGCTGGTAAGAGTCAAACCTGTTATTTATATGTCACTTCCTTATTATTCTTTAACAGAGATTGGGGGTAACACACGACACACAGGGCAAGGAATCTTGTGGCCCTGCTTTTGTATTGTGTGGCAAATTGGTCTCTAAATATAATTGATGCCGCTAATAGGAGCCAACATATAATATGCTCACACAAACTGATAAGGAAGTGTTGCAGAAAACCACTGTATATCTTAAAATAATTGATCAGTTTCAACTGAAATAAATGGCATTTGTGTGTATGATTGCACTCCAGATTCCTAGGATGTATTTCATAAACAGTTCTTCTGAGTCAGAGCAAGGATGGGGATGGATTGCTGTACTCAGTGCACATAGAGCTGATTCATTAAAGTTCAATAGGTTACCAGTGCTCTAGAAGTGGATAATGGCATGTACTCAAATGCTTATTGGTCAGGGTGAATTAAGGGATGTAATTGATCTGGCCCCACTCAATACTGCAGATGTAATAATTCATCACTCAAATAGTACTATAGCAGTAGAGTTCAAAAGCCATCTGCTTCTTTCATGCAAACAAAAGAGAAGTGTTAGATGGTGCTTCCTCAGGACTGTTATCTGTCACTTCAGATTTTGCCGCAAAGATGTGAGTGAATGTGCTTGGGTTTGTTCAATGTGATCAAATTAGTTCTTATTCAAAACATTGTAATATTTGATTCCCTTTCAAGCAAAACCAATAAGCAGAGTCCCAAACACACACGAATAGTTCCACCTGATACCATATGCACTCTTTCCCTTTTAGTCATGGCTAAATTGGAGCTGAAAGCAGCGACAATAAAAGCAGGAAAGAGTTAGAACAGGGGATGTCAACCTTTCAGAAGTGGTGTGCTGAGTCTTCATTTATTCACTCTAAGTTAAGGTTTTGCGTGCCAGTAACACATTTTAACATTTTTAGAAGATCTCTTTCTAGGAGTCTATAATATAGAACTAAACTATTGTTGTATGTAAAGTAAACAAGGTTTTAAAAATGTTTAAGAAGCTTCATTTAAAATTAAATTAAAATGCAGAGCCCACTCGACTGGTGCCAGGACCCAGGCAGTGTGAGTGCCACTGAAATTCAGTTCATGTGCCACCTTTGGCACACATGCCATAGGTTGCCTGCCCCTGAGTTAGAAGGTATGAGAAATACTCCATGTGATTTGTGTCGTGTGAAATGGCAGGAAACTCTTGGTTACAGAAACATGCCACTACTTCCGATAAATAGCGCTGACATGATGGAAGTAGTATACAAACATTAGATAATCTCAGTGTTGGAATAAGGCCCTAAATCTGATCTGTGTTTTATATTATTTCTTGTGTCTATTTGTAAAGTCCATGTTATTCTTTATCACCCCTGAACAAACACTTCAATACTATTTTTTTCCCTGGAAATAATCCTTGACATCACCTATTACTTAACCCTACAGTAACAAATTAGAGATTTTGTTGTGGTATATGTACAGGAGGTAAGATGCAAAGGGAGTTAAGAGTTTGAAGAGTGCTTAGGTGATATCATTACAACAATCTTAGGTTGTTTATGGCATTCACTGTTCACCTAGAGAAACCTAGCTTAATTTGAATGTATATTAGTGTATTTCATCCGAGTATTGGTTTTGCAAACATGTTTGGTTCCACTGTTTAAGTGGAAAAACTAATATCTGATTCAAATTTGGATGCTCTTCTTTTAGCATTTTTCATGAAGTTAGAGACATTTTATACCTCACTGTTGGAGTAACTATGGAAATTCAATCAGGGTTGCAGTGGAAGTATAGGAAAGTAGTGTAGTATATTTGCTCTGAGGCAAAATTATGCTCATGTTTTCTCAGTTGTCAACAATGAAAGGGAAGATGTTTCCGTTTGTAGATTCCAAAATGAAACACATTTCACTGGTGATCTACACTGGGTGATAGGCCAGAAAATTTCCAGTACAATACATGTCTCAGTCAGTGGCAGATTAGTCACTTGGCCAACAGGGCCGGTGAGCAGGAGCTCCAGCTAATTGGGTGCCCCCATGCTCTGACCCACTCAGCCAACCCGGCACCCCTGCTGGGGAGCAGAGTTGGGGTGTGGGAGCTTGCAGTCCCTGGCTACAGTGACACTCTGGGGAAGCAGACTGGAGATTCAGCATCAGCTTCAATTAAGCTCTTTTTAAAGGGAGTTCTTCCCTGAATTAAATATCAGAATAAATAATACATTCTCTTTAGTGCTCTGTTTTATTTATTCTGATATGAAATTAGTTTTATTATTTTTCTTCACATTTTCAAGGTGAACTTTGCAACCATGAAGGCTAGAAATATATTCTTTAAAATGAAAGGTTAGGTTTTAGAGCATAATTTGGCAGCAATAGGTGAAATGGTAAATGTTGTATCAAATAGCACAGGTCCAGAATTGCAGAATGAATGTATATAACAACTGTATGAATAATTAAAAGAGAATATGATAGACTAAGAGAACAAAGTATTTACAGCTGTATTAATCTCCATGCTTAGCACTTTTGCAGCTTTCAGAGGATAGAGAATTATTGGTACTCTGGTTTTACTAATCTTTTAACAAAGAAATAAAGTAGCCTGGGGATTTCTATGTCAAAGTGTGAGAGAATGTAAAAGCAGGTAAATGATAAAGTGTAGGTAGGTATTCACAAGATCAGTTCCACAGGTTCCTGAGAAAATGTAACCAAATATCAAAGAGCATTAAATCTTGTATTAGCTCTCTTAGGTCCCACTCAGTCTATTTAAATTGCTTTTATTAAAATGTGTGATTGTCAGAATGTTAGAGATAATCATAGCATCTGGGTTTAACATTTTTTCATGAATGTAATATTCCATTTCTAAAACTTAGAGCTGGAAAAAATATACATTGAGAAGTCTGACTTTTAAGCTTAATGTAAATTAAATTACAAACCCCCAATACCCTAGTAACCAAACAAGGAAAGGCACATTTTTAAGGATTGTAAATTCTATTTTGGAGTGTCTAAAAAGCTAGAAAAATGATCAAACTTGAAACTATTTTGCTTAATCTGCTGTCAATAAAACCAGTAAAAAACCCCCCAAAACACAATACTTAAGGCTAGATTGCTGTCAGTCCTGGGGGAAAAAATTGCCTACCATCCCAGTTCTTGTCCTCTCCATGTCTTGCAGAAGAGAACAAGAAACCCTGGGTCATATCATGCAGACCTTAATCATGGGAGTGAGCCCGGACCATTGGTTCTTATCTTGCAAACATGCACATAGTAATTTCACCCACATGAGGTGGCGCATTGAGGACAATAGGACTACTTACATAAGTAAGATAAGGGTGTGCATAAATACGTGCTGATTGGGGCCATTGACTTCAATGGGGGACTACTTACAGTAAGTGTGTGTTCAGGAGCTTCAGCACGGGTTGCACAATCAGGTAACTTGATTTTTCATTTAAAAGAATCCAACCTTCTTGTGTGTTCTAGTACAGGCTTTGATTTTCACTAGTGAATTATTGCAGTTGTTCATGCGTGCAATTTCTTTCAGGGCTGGGGCTTAACATAAGTTCTCCTCTCCCTCCCTCATAACGAAAATTTTTAGTGATAAGTCTTATGACAAATACATTCAAAATGTAAAACAAGACAGCAGAATTACAGGAAGAAAGGCATGTTTCATTTTCTATTTCTGTGTAGATTTGTACTGCAGAAATCAAGGCAGCCAGGCAAGCAGTCTTAGTCATTAAATCTGATTGTAAATGATCTTTAAAGTAATTCAGAGGAATTTTTTTAAAAAATGTAGACTCCTCACATCAGAAGAATAACAAATTCAAGATTACAGCAGATATGCCTCTGCCTTTTATGCTTTAGCAAGACTAACTTAGTAATAGATATGCAGGAATAATATAGCCATATCTGCATATTAAGTGACTTTGCTAATGAAATGATGAGGTCCAACACAGTAGCTGTACAATATTTACTTTCTATATGTCTCACTGATAAAAGCAATTCTATATTTTGAAGTCAGTGAGAGACAACATAGTAACTGAACTAACTTTTCCTATTAAGGGAACTTTCTTCGTTCAGCTGATCAAAAATTTTCGCAACAAAAGTATTGTGAAAATTGTATGAGAAGTTTGGGAAAAAATTGCCCTGATATATAAGTGAATGTACACTGTACCCAAACTTCAAATTACACATTACGAACTCTTTGGAAATAGTGAAAATTCAATTCTCCTGCTTCATTTTATTTTAAGTGATAGTTAATAATTTATACCCAACACTCTGGTGGGGCAGCAGCAAGTTCCTCATTATTTCCAATCCTACGTTAGTTTCTGATTTTTTATATTCTTTTAAAGAATAAAAAGAACAATTACAATATAATTCATTTTTATTTGTAGCACTTGTGTGCTGCTCAGAACTGGTGTCTGTGCACCTCACAAAACATTAATGAATAAAGACATACTAAACCTCTGAGATATAACTGTTCTACAGAAGGAGATACTGAGGCACAGAGACTAAGGCCATGGTTACACTGGCACTTTATAGCGCTATAAAGCCCCTACGA
>ML677335.1:30353872-30364406 GCA_007922305.1 Dermatemys mawii
GCATGTCCCTCAGCAGTTCTGGATTCATTGCAGCACTCGACAATGGAAGACGGAGCGTGCCTTGCTGAAACCGTTGAAAGATGGCGCCGGAGGTGGAAGGAAACACAGGGATTGCTGGGATATGCCAAAAAGCATCATGGGTAGTTCAAACAGGATATAGAATGCCCCGCAAGTGATGCCCCCCCTACCACAAGCCATTGCGCCAGATCAGGAAGAGGTGTACTGTGGGATACATGCCCTAATGCGCTGCTCTTAATGCCGTATTAAGTGCCACAAATGTGGCCATGCTATAGCGCTGGAGCAGCTCAGTGTGGACATACAATAGCGCTATTATTATTGCTGTATAAGGCGAGCGCTATAAGCAATAGCCCTATAATTTTGTAAGTGTAACCATACCCTAAGGCCCCACTTTTTCTAAAGCTCCCTCTGATTTTGAATACTACCATTTTTGGATGCCCAGTTTGACACACTTTAGATTTGATTTCAGAGGTGCTAAACACTCTCAGCTGCCATGGAGTTCAGTTGTTGGTATAGGTGCTTATCACCTCTGAAAATCAAGCCCCAAGTGTCTGAAGTAGGACATCTAAAGGTGTAAGATGCATTTGAAAGTTTGGGTCAGTGAGACTTACCCAAGATCACAGAAATTTTGTAGCAAAGAAGGGTCAGAACTCAAGTCCCAGTCCTGTGCCTCAACCCCAACACAATCCTTTATTCCTTAGTGAATAAAAGTGCAAGGTGATTCTGGTAGCTGAAGAAGTTAAGGATCCTAATATATAATTAGTGAAATATAGCTAACTAAGGCCCTCTGAGCAGTTTAGCAAATGCAGACTGATGCACACACTAGCTAATCTAGTCCCCTCCTGACACTATATTTATAGGCAGAGTTTTCCAGTGCTGCCTGAGCAGCTAAATTCCCTAAGCAGCTTTGAAAATTTCAGCCCTATTCTCTCAAAGTGTATATATACAAGTGTGTTAAGAATCCTGCTGAAAGCATTTTCTTGTTGTAATAGGACAATTTAGCCCTCGGAAACAAACTATGTTGTAGCATAAATGGTGTGTGCTTGGCTTCAGTCATGCCTGTGAGCAGTGCTTTAGGAGGCAATAGTCTCTGCCAGATTCATTGTTTACAACATCATCAGAGGGAGAAGAACTTGGCTGACAATGTCATCCGCTCCACTTCTTTATTAAACCTGACATGCTGTGGCAAAATTCTGACCAAAATCATCAGGATGATCAGACAGAGCTCGTGATAATGAACAGCTCCTCAGCCAGTTACTGAGTTAAAAGTGGCAGACAAGGGGAGATGAGAGGTAGACAGATCTCTATAGAGGAAGGCAGATGGAAGTTACTGATATCTCCATTGCACTGTTAATTCAGCAACATGATGACATTCTGCAATCACAACAAATTTGGACAATAAAGTGGTGGAAACTGAATGCAAGTTTTCATACCAAGCAGCTGTCTATTTTTTTCACACAAGTGAAGGAAGCGAGAAGTACGTGAGAAAAATTCCTAATAAACTCTCCACTAGAAATATTTAAGCTTTAAAATGAAACAGTTTTTTTTAAAATATCCTATTCTAACACTGGTGCAATGTCATGACAAATCCTATAGGCAGCTTCGAAGCAGAAAGGAAAGCATGGTCAGTGCTCTGATGAGCTCACATCTAAAACCAGGGTGAGATCTTGGGTCTATTGGAGTTAGTGGGACCTGGTTTTCATCCAGATAGAGGGCAGGGGAAGAACATGTAACTAGAGTGCTCACAGTAGTGACTGGACATGCCTTGGTAATATAAGATGAGGCAAGCACGCTAGGTATTTTTTAAAAATTAGGATATATTACCACCCCAGCTGGGAAGAACTGTATTTAATAGAAGGAGGGGGTTCCTCTGTGGCTTCACTGAGCAAAGAAGTGGGACTTTGGGGCATTTTAAATTATCTTTCCACTTCCTGAGTACTAGGGCTGTTGAGGAGCCTTCCTAGGTTCTGGTGTAAGTTAGAGCAGTTTAACTTCTGCTCAGCTTCTCATGGTCTCCTGTGATCATATCCCTTTCCTTGATCTCCTCTTGTAAGCCTCTGAATCATCAGTAGAGGAGCATGTCAAGGGCTACTCCAAAGGCATTATGGGAAGGGAGCTCTGTTATATCCTTTGTATCACCAGAATAGTAAAAAAGCGGCCTCTGTGCTACTGAGAATTGACTGAGTTGTGTTATACAGGCCCTCTTAAGGCTTGTGTTGGTTGAAATAAACCGTGTGTTTTAATTTAAAATGGCTTCCCTGCCCTCCATTGATGAAAACCCAAAATTCTCTGAGACCATCATGGCACCCTTGCATTGAATTAACGTAGGGCATTTACATTGCTACACTTTAGCTCTGTTTTCAGGAAGAATGCATATAGCTGGACTGACACAGAAAATATAGCTATAGATTAGTTTAATGGGGGAATATCTAGTTTAGTGTGTTATTTTGATCCTCAACTACAGCTATTGTGGGAGTACATAATCAATCATCCATGTAAAAAGCAAATGATTTGTTTCCCTATAGTGCCCTTTCTTCCTAACATTTGCTCTTTGATCTTGAGCTCTACCCTATGGATGGATTTGAACATATTGGGAATGACATGTTTTGCCATTAAACTTGTGTGTTTATGCTGTGTGACAATTTTCTACAGCCTGACTACACTGAAATTGAAAGTGGGGGGTGGGGAAATGGAAAGTTTCTGTTGTTTTATAAATCGGAAGGGGCTACTGAATAGCCGGCTGAGTGAAACAGCAAGGAAGACTTTAGTCTGTGAGGGCTTCTGATCAGGCTAAAGGATTTATTTAGCTGCAGGGAACTTCACAAACAGAGTCACACACCAGGAACGCTTGCCTGGAGGAGGTCTTTGCATTGAAGGTATAGGCATTTGACTACACATTGAATTGAAACAAGTTACTTAATAAGGTCCTCAACAGCAGGTGTTACTGGAGTGTATAGATTTGAGAGGATTTTTTTTTTTATTATTCAATCCCCATTTGCCTTGGCATTACTTTAATCTTTATTACATGTGTTTTATGCATAATACATTTTTTTCATATCATGGTGGGAGGCCTCATTTCTAAAACACTATTATTGTTAGAATGCAGCACCACCAATTCAGTTGCAAGGGAAAAATACCACAGCTACATGTTGGCCATGAAACAACAGAGGGAGGGGGAAGGAGAGCACAAGAAAGTTCTGCTTAGTGTTCTACAGATAGCTAAAATGTTAATCAAGAGCCAAACATGGAGTATGTGTTCTGCGATTACAACAGCAACTTTAGTGATTTACACTTCTGGGGGTGAAACCCTAGCTCTGTTAAAATCCATAGTAACCCCCTCCCCCAATTAACTTCTATTATATTATTATTTATTTGTATTACCATAGCATTTAGGAGCCCTATTCATGGACCAGGACCTAGTATTGTGCTAAGTGCCTTAAAACACAGAACAAACCATACCCAAGAAGCTTGCTTAGAGTGTAAATTTCTTGGGGCAGGAGCCATCAGTGGCTAATTTCATGCTAGGAGCCCAACCCAAGGTGATAAGGTAGGTTGGCTTTACAGTAGAATGATTGCTGTTCTTCTTCATGAACATTAGATTTTTACTGAATGATTCTTTAATAATGTGATTATTTTCCAACTTTTATGCTGTTTGCTTTTTTGCATTGCATTCTTCTTAGACAATGAAAATTGACAAATAAGTATCATCTCTGTCCCTAGACAGTTTCACTTTCAGTTTCTTATGTATTGGCACAATGTTGCCAATTAGATGTAGAACATCTAAGAGCCCATGGGCTAACACTGGTCAATAAATAAAAATAACACAAAACAAAGTTTACTAGTCCCTTCCCCAATGGAGTTGGGAGTACTGAATGTTGCAAAGCCATTATGGTAGATGTTCTACATCTAATCTAATTATAAACTGCAGAATACTGGTTACATCTCAATCAAACACTATTTTTAATGTATGAACACATTTCTATTAAAATTAGGTTGGGACTTTTTTTAAAGAGCCCAGCTGACTTAAGAGTTTATGTTCCCTTTTCAAAAGTGGCATAGGCACTCAAGAGCCTACAACTCATTCAAAATCAATGGGACTTAGACTCTTGTGTCACCTGGTGCTTTTGAAAACTTTACCCTTTGTGTTTTTCTTATCTTAATTTTGGATCTACGCCAGTGGTGGGCAACCTGTGGCTCATAGGGTAATCCACTGGCAGCCTGCCAGACACTTTGTTTACATTTGCATGGCCACCAGCAGCTCCCAGTGGCCGCGGTTAGCCATTCTTGGACAATGGGAGCTGAGGGAAGTGGCGTGAGACGCAGGGACATGCTGGTTGCCACTTCCTGCAGCTCCCATTAGCTGGGAACAGCAAATTGCGGCCACTGGGAGCCGCAGGCACCCGTGCAAATGTAAACAAACTGTCTGGTAGCCTGCCAGAAGATTACCCTGATGGGCCTCAGGTTGCCCACCATTGATCTACACCAAATGGCAGTGCCCTTTTAACTAGCACCATGGCAAAAGGGAACACCAATAGGAATCATATAATCTAGCAGAGTGGGGTGGGGGGAGGACACTTTGTTAGAACACGTGTCCTGAACAAATTCAGAGAATATGAAACAAGACAGAAAATGTTTGTTATTAATTACAGGATTTAAGAATTTAATCCAGTTTGTGCTGTTTTAAAAGCCAAGTCTGAGCAAACAACCACAAAAAAGGTCTACTGAGGTTTTAATTTTTAGAAAAGGCTGGGTCAGAGACTTTGGATTGATCAAAGCTTCAAGGTAAGGAATATAATGAACTGCAATTTAGCTCTGCACAATATGATCAAAATATTACAATTGAAATGGCTGAACTTTTCATTCTGATAGCTTGTCATCTTGGTTTCTTGTTTCAGTAGGCTCTCTTTTGCTGGATTTCACCGGAATCTTCCCCAAGCATCTGATCATTCCACTTTGTGGAACAGGGAAACTGTACATATTTCTAGTTGTTACCTCAGGACATAGGGGAGGAGATAGGTAGGCTCTCTTAGGAGGCAGTGGTCAGGACCTTGTAACATGGTTCATTTTCTAAGACTCTGCATAAGAATGGACATGTCCCCTACTGAGGTAGCCTAATCTGCTAGAACCGCAAAGAAAGATTCCTAAGTCATCAGTAATTAGTCTATTTGTTAACCCCAAACAGCAAATTTGAGGGTTGGAATGTCTCTCTGATGCAGAGGGAATTAGGGGGCAGAAATTTCCTGAATAATGAAGCTTGGAGAGAAAGCTTAGGTCTCATTCTCTACTCAGAGCATGATGGGAACATCATCTTCTTCACCTGTATCTATGCTAGAATTTTCCCCTAAAAATTTGTACCCCTGCCATCACCAGTTCAGCTATACTGGTGCTAACAACAGGAGGAGGCGTTAACATAGACAAGGTTCTGGCTAGCCACCTGTGTTTTAAACACCATGTCATCTAACCTTAATAGAACTAAGGAGTAAGAACACCAACTCCTGTGGCGCTACTTCTACTGTAGCACTTCCAAACTGGTAGTAGCTATGGTGGATGATTTTATTTTAAGGAATCCTAGTTTGAAAAGGTATTTTATAGGCTTGAAAATCATAAAGAGCATGAGGATCAGTCTTGCAGATCCGGGGGCATTGATAAGGATCACCTGCTCCTCCATGTTACTGTGTGGGCCTCATCCCTTTGGAGAATGACTCATGCAGTAGCTGTGTTAGTCTCAGGTGTCTGTGGGTGCCAGTCTTGTGTTTAGGCCACTGGATTTTGCTGTTGCTCCTATGGTCTCAGATACACAAGAGGTACTTCCTCCTCTTAAGAATGGGAAGAAAGAAAGGATGAGCTGCTGAGACGGGGCTGGGAGAAAGAGTATTGTTGTGGATCAGAGAGAGACAGCAGCCAGGATAAAGCATTGAAGATTAGACGCCCACAATATGTTAGAATTATATTAAGCTGCCAGGCTGTCTCACTTCCCAGGTCATTTTACTAATGCTGCTTAAAATTGAATTTAATACCTATGCTTGTGTCAGCCCTGAACAAAGGGGCCAAGACAGAGGAATAATGCACAAGCAACAGAGAAACTGATTTTTACTGTGCCAGATTTTAACTTTTTCCTTTTACTCAGCCTGTTTGTGTGACCCTGTATGAAGATAATGCAAATATGATTCAATTTTCTGAAAAGAAACTGACCTAGGCTCTGACTGCTATAAACAGTGTGTTTATACTATATTGCTATAAACTGTGTGACCTAGGCTCTGACTGCTATAAACAGTGTGTGTTTATAGCAGTCAGAGCCTAGGTCACACTCAATTAGCTTCAATATGGATGAAGCCTGAGCAATCTATATGAATGCAGTTTTCAGTCTTTATAAGATTTATATATTTGGTCATGTATTTTAGAGACTTGGAATAACTTATCTTTTGTTTGGGATGTCCCGAACAAGGTTACCAACATCTGTTTTAAAGAATCCATTTGACATGATGGCTATAGTACACTCAGAATCAAACTTGTACAGAGACAGCTTAAACAAGCATTTTTCATGCCAGATCCTCTGCAGACTTCATCAGATGTTCAAGACACAGTCTTTTCTTTTTACTATCTTTGGTGTCAACTAAATAGTTCCAAACTATGAAAATTGCATATACTATTGCCAATTGTTCCCAAACCAGCCGAGTTTCCAACACCCGGACGGTGATGCAGCTGCATTCTCCAGGAACCACCCCTTGAGAGAGTCATACTCCAGATGGATCAAAAAAGAGAATGTTAAGGCTATATTGTAGTCACAGTTCTTGTTAGAGACTGGTAAAAAGTCATACCATCCTAAGGGGAAACCCAAAGGAGCATAGTCTCTTCCCCAGCTCATACTGTACCATGCACTTCCTTCTGCAGTTCATTTATCAATGAAGGTGGTGTTCTTAGTAGCTATCACATCAGCCAGCTGAGTGGGCCAGCTAGGGGACCTAATGGCACACCAACCTTACACATCTTTTGCAAGGACAAGGTCACCCTAAGACCTGACTCAAAATTTCTACTGAAAGTACCTTTTTCCTTCCACCTAAACCAACCAATCCTTCTTCCCTTGTTCTTTCCTAAACCTTGAGTACACAGGACTCAGTATTACATTCTCTAGACATCAGGTGACAGAACTAAGCCCTTCATAAAATCATCGAGGCTTTCTAATTGCACTGAGGAATTCTCTAAGGGTTCTGCTATTTCCGAACAGGCAAATGGATTTCCAGGCGCATCTACCTCTGCTACCAGGAGAAAGATCTGCAACCTCCATTGGGGATCTGAACGAACTCTACCAGATCCCTATCAACTTCAGCAGCCTTCCTAAACAATGTACCAGTCACAGACATATGGAGAGCAGCCACTTGGGCATCCACACATATGTTCGCAAAACATTATGGAATTGACTAGGGTTCAAGACTGGATGCGCTCCAAGTTCTTATAATGTTATCATCACTTACTCATGAAACTCCAAGTCCCTTTCATTCAACATGGGGCAGTGCTTGACAGTCATCTGAAGCAGAGCATCCTTAGGGTGGGACACTCCTTGAAGAAAAAGAGAAGATTATTCACCTGTGCAGTAATTGAAGTTCTTTAAGATGGGTGTCCCTATGGGTGGTCCATTACCCACTCTCCCTCCTCAATTTTGGAGTTCAATTTCCGGATCTGCAGCTGAGAAGGAACTGAGGATGGTCTGGTTGTGCATGCTAGATAGTTGCCACCAGTGGCGTGAGATGGGGAGAGAGCATGCACAACCCAGATGAGCACTGCTACTGAAATTCTCTGATCAAAGACACAGGGACGCACATTCACCTGAAGTGGAGCACTCACAGGGAAATCCGTCTCTCAGTTACTGCACAGGATGATAACCTTCTCTTGTTACAGAATATAATTATGGTTTAATGTACAAGACAGTAGCAAAAACTGTATGGTATTATTTGAGAAACAGCATGTGATTGAGTAATTAAAGACTGCATCAAAATGTATACAGGGGCTATATGAAGGCAGAAATTTGGTCTCTTCTAATTTTTGAGTGCTTAACTATGCTATCTTATACTGTCTCAACTTATTTTTGTATGGAATGTGTGTTAATAATATTGCTCATAAATGCAACAGTTAGGAAGATAGTTTTGGGTGAATGCTTTTTCTTCGCTTGCTGATGTCATGCTGCATTTGTTTCAGCCAGACACCATATTTAAGGAACTGCTAAGACTATTAACAAACAACAAAAGACCCACAACAAAACAAAACAAAATTCTCCAAATGAACATTGATTACCAACAGACTAAATTCCGAGACTGATCTGAGGCCAATGGAGTACGGCTAATGCAGTCACATCCAGCTGTAACCGTTGTGCAATAAAGAGGGATGTGTTAAATTGATATTTGGCCAAGGACACAAGCTGAAGCAGCCAAGACAACCAGCTGAGTCTTTTATATTTATTTTGAGGCTCAGTTCCTAATTCCCAGCACTCTAGGCCACTTCTCAGAAGAAAAGCTACTCTGGCTGTCCTAAATTCAATCTAGTGTAAAAAATATCCTTTAGATGATAGCAATATCTTTTACTGACCCTCATTCTTACCAATAGGTCTCAGTGCCAGTATCTTAGTTTTTCATTTTATGCTGCTTGCTTTAACATTGTGTTCCTTGGCACAACTTCATTTCTACGCTACTCAGCTATTAAAATGTCTGCTCTTCACTGCAGTCGTCCATTTAGTTTATAAACTGATCAGCCTTTGGAGATAATTTATGAGAATAAGAACATGCCATATTTGGGGGCACAAAAGATCAGCTGATTTGGTAATATACAAACCTGTCCTTCAGAGATTTTGAACTCAACCTGTCATAATACATGTTAATGTTTTAATTAGTATATAATATGAACAGGAAGAGTGACTTGATATGCTGCACACAGCAGATAAATATACCAGTGGCATTTATATGGAAATGACTTCTATACCAGGAACACCCAGAGGTGAGATGTTTGTCAAAGTGAATAGAGCACAGTAATATTTTTCTGCTTAAATGTTGCCACAGGTCTGCAGGGCAAAATAATTTGAATGTGTAATCATATTAGTTTCAAATAAAATTCAAAATGAGAAAAAGATTAACCCTTCAGAGGAGGACTTTTAGACTTGCCATTAAACATCAACCCTATTGGCAATCATAAAAAAGTGTCAATAATCTGTGTTAGAATATTGTTATTTCACTGTAAGAAAGGGGGGAAAATAGTCTCTGTCATTGCATTATTGTTCTAGGAGTCATTGTGGTATGTGTTGTGATTCACTGAGTAGTATTGCCAAGGAAAATTTCTAAAAAAGCACTATAGCAGAGGCTAGGAGAGTTACTCTGGCGTTGACAATAACGATATAGGCAGACATCCAATTCATTCTTTGAGTCCTTGCAGTTCATTCTTTAAGGCAAGGGCAGTAATAATAATTTTTTAAAAAGAGCTTAAAAATATGAGAGCTAGCTAGATAATTTCCTTAATACAGACTACAAAGAAATCAAGGCCAGACTTCTTGGCTCTTGACATCTTATTCATTTATTTTTCTTATGTTTCCCCCTCCGCCCCCCAGGAGGACAGAAATGTCTCTGCAGATAGAAGATGTCTAACACATTTCCTCCCTGTAAAGACAAACTAGTAAAATATAGTATTCTACATTAACCAGAATAAAATGGCTTCTAGAAGATCTCATTGTGATATGGAAATTTCTTCTGTTTGGTATTTATTTATCTCCAAAAGTTTATATTGTATAGCAAATACAAAAGACATACTGACTAATCTGTTTTGGCACTCTTATGTTATCCTGTTTGTACCAGCCATCTGTCAGTCAGACGGCTGTGTCTCCCCTAATTTATTTCCTGATACCACCTCGCACAGAGTAAAAATTATGAAGAACTTTGGGTTGAAAGAACTCTGGATAACAGATCCAGGTCTGCTCTTACCATTATTTATATAATCTACACTTAACAAAGTATAGCTATCATGGCTGGACCACATAGAGGTTTATATGAGCCCGTTCATGACAGTTTGGAGACTTGTCCCATCGACCTGAAGCCCAGGGTTGACATTTCCTTCAGCCTTGGAAGGAATTGTCAACCCTGAGCTCCCTCTCCGAATTGGAACTCTAGACACTCTGGGAATATCTCCATGAGACTTTCCAAAAGGGGTTTATTAATCCTTCAACCACTCTGGAAGGAGCTCCGAGCTTTCTTGTGGCAAATAATGGTGGCTCAGTTCACTTCTGTTTTGATTACTGAGCTCTGAATAGATTGTCAGTTTGAAATCGCTACCCTTTTACACTTATTAATGAACTTTTTGAAAGACTTTGCTCAGCTGTTTTTCTTCTAAACTGGATCTTCATGGCGCTTACAATCTTCTTCATAACAGAGAAAAGGAATAGAAAAATGCCTTTGATACAGGCATTTTGTGAATTTAATGATAACATTTGGGCTGTGACAAAGAGTCCTGTGGCACCTTAAAGACTAACTAAAATTTTTTT
>ML677335.1:30369406-30408165 GCA_007922305.1 Dermatemys mawii
CATTTGGGCTGTGTAATGCTCCAGTTATACTTCAGCATCTATGAATGACATTTTCCAGGACATACTGGACTGATTTATTATTTATTTAGATTATATTCTCTTCTTCTTTGAAGACCAGAAACTATATGAGCAACATGTTCCCCTTATCTTTGACAGACTCTGCCAGAATCACCTTTATGCCAAACCAGAGAAATATTAATTCAGTAAGGACACCGTTGAGTTCCTTAAGTATATTATTGCCTAATAATGGACCCATAGAAAGTGTATGCCATCACTGAGTGGAGTACCCAAAAAGTGTAAAGGGGTTAAGTGGTTTCTAGGATTCACCCATTTTTATCAGCGCTTCATTAAAGGATTCTCCCAGCTGGTAGCACTGGTAACTGTGCTCCTTCAAAAATGGGTTTGTTTTGTCTGGTTGGTGGAGATAAATTGGCTTCGATCAGCTAAAGAAAGCTTTCCCTTCAGATGTGCATCCAGATGCTACCAGACCTCTTACATTGGAAGCAGATGCCACAAATTTTGCAATCTGAGCCATACTTTTACAGAATGCAGGCCCCTGTAACCAAGACCACCCACACCTCCATCTGGCACTGCCCATTGTATGCCAGTTACAGTTTCCACCCTTGTCTCTATTCAAAGTCACTGTCAACCCAGTGTTATGTGCAGAGCAATACTCACCTCCCTGTATTGATGACCTCTTTGTGGGCCTGGCTAGGGGACAAAAATTCAGTAAGATTGATCTGAGTCAAGCGTATTTACAGATGCATGTCGATGAAAAGCCTCAAGAGTTGTTGACTATTATGATGCATAAGGGGCTTTATCGATACTGTCGCCTACCCTTCAGAATAACGTCTGCTCCTGCCCTGTTTCAGATGGCTATGGATCAGATCTTGTGTGGCTGGCCAGGAGTTCACTGGATGGGACATCCTGGTCACTGGAAGGAATGAGAAGGATCACTTAAAGAATTTAGAGGCTACCCTACAAAGACTGGAAGATTATGGCCTACGAGTCCGCAAAGATAAGTATGAATTATTCCAGCCCTCTGTTGAATATTTGGGACACATCATTGATGCTACAGGTCTTTATAAGGTCCCTGCAAAAGTTAAGGCTATTGTGGAGGTTCTCCCGCCTTGAAATATTAGCCAGCTTCGCTTGTTTCTAGGACTATTGAACTATTAGCCACACTGCTAAAACCACTTCAAGAACAACTTGGGCAGAACAAGACCTGGAAATGGACTGACGTCTGTGATGTTGCATTTAACAAAGCCAAGGATGCACTGCTACATTATGAAGTTCTGACATACTTTGATCCATCCTTACCACTAAAATTGGCCTGTGATGCCTTCCCTTATGGAGTGGAAGCAGTTGTGTCACACATTATGCCTTCAGGAGAAGAGAGACCTATTGCTTTTGCTTCACACACTCTAAGCAAAGCAGAAACTAATTATGGCCAAATCAGACACGAGGCATTGGGAATCCTTTTTGGAATTCGGAAGTTTCACCAGTACCTTTTCAGGCAGAAGTTTACTCTTCTCACAGACCATCGACCTCTGACTTCCATTTTTTGACCCTACATAGGCATTCCCCCATTAGCTGCTAGTCTTGTGCAACGTTGGACATTGTTGCTTTCAGCGCACACATAAGGAATCAAATATCTAAAATCCTCTCTGCACGGCAATGCGGATGGTCTCTCAAAGTTGCCTTTGCCGGTCAAACATCAAGATACTGCCCAAAAGGAAATATTTTACTTTGAACAGGTAGAGAATACACCTATCACCGCTATTCAGATAAAGAAGGGAACTCACGTTGACCCAGTATTGCCCCAAGTTATGGACCTGGTGATGCATGGAACATCCAGACGAATCTCTCCGGTCTCATCTGGCCTTATTACCTACGTGTCCAGGAGGACAGAGTCATCGATCCAATCTGGTTGTTTGTTATGGGGGACTGTCGCAGGGTGCTGGTGCAGAGACACCTAATCAGCCCCTGCTCAGCCAGCCCCAATCAGGGGAGATAGATTGGGGCTGGGGAAGGCCTGATGCCTGACCTGTGGATTGGCTACACCCGCTGGCCTGAGGGCTATAAAGGCTGGAAGGAGCCAGAAGGCAGAGGGGAATGGCCAGGGCAAGGTCAGTCTCCCGGCTGAGGGCTGCTGTATTTGTGAGGTGCCAAGTAAGCCTATAATATTGTACATAGCTTAACACTGCTCTTGTAAGTAATAAATATACAGGTGCTGCACTATTGAAGCCTCTCTGAGCTTTATTTGGGCAGCCAGTGGGCTGCAGGAAGAGGGGAGCCAGCAGACCCTGTTACAGGGACACGTCATTATCCTACCACCATTGAGATCACAGATGTTTAAACAGCTACATTCCAGTCACTGTGGAATATTGCGCATGAAGGAAATTGCACAAAACTATTTTTGGTGGCCTGGATTGGATGGTGCTATTGAAGAGTTTATATGTCACATCAGGGTGTCAAGAATGCACCTCAGTGAGTGCCCTTACACCCATAGGACTGGCCTGAAAACCCATGGCAACATATTCACGTTGACTTCGCTGGCCCCCTTGAAGGAAGCACATTCTTGGTGGTAGTAGAATCCCATTCTAAATGGCCAGAAATCTCTATAATGCAGTCCTCTATTGCAGAGAGTACTATCCAAAAACTACAGGGACTCTTTAGTCATTTTGGTCTGCCAGAACAACTTGTGAGCGACAACGGACTGCAGTTTGTCTTTCAGGAGTTTTGAAATTTTATGAAGGCAAATGGCATACTCCACATCACTTCAGCACCATATCATCCATCCACCAATGGATTAGCTGAAAGATTTGTGCAGACAATGAAACAAGCTTTGAAATTGACAAGGGGACAATTCTCCATTCAAAAGCGTCTGGACACTTTCTTACTATCCTATAGAAGCACACCTCATGCTATGACCAAGGCATCCGGGGCCTTTCTAATGATGGGACGACAGCTGTGCACTTGCTTTGATCTTCCAAAACCTTCTGAATCCAGACAAATTGTGCAATGTCAGCAGCAATATCAAGTCATCAGTCACCCAGAGCAAAAGACTGAACCTTTAGCCCTGGATAGCTAGTTTTGGCTCAGAATTATACTTCTGGAACTAAATGGGTCTTTGCCATGGTCATTGCTCAGATAGGACCTGTTTCCTACACAGTCTGGACTGCAGAGAATCTCACCTGGCGGCGACATTTAGATTAGCTGTTGCCAGGTCATACCAGTCCTCAGGACACATCTTCAGTTGAGTTGTCTGACTTCACCTCTTTTGGTGAGACACCAAATCAAGAATGGCCTGTTCCTGACTTTCTCATCTGTTATTGCCGGTGGCTGATACTCCCTTGCCCAGAACAAACTGATACCACCTCCTCATCCATTCAACACAACACAAGAAGTTCGCCGTGTGTGATCAATCCCCTATCTCTGTCTATCCTAAGTATATGGTAGAATATACTTATAAACATTATTTTAGAACCTACAAGTCCACTCAGTCCTACTTCTTGTTCAGCCAATTGCTAAGACTAACAAGTTTGTTTACATTTATGGGAGATAGAGCTGCCCATTTCTTATTTACAGTGTCATCAGAAAATGAGAACAGGCATTCACACGGGACTTTTCTGGCCAGCATTGCAAGGTATTTACATATCAGATATGCCAAACTTTCGTATGCCCCTTCAAGCTTCAGCCACCATTCCAGAGGACATTTTTTTCATACTGATGACGCACGTTAAAAAAATAATGTGCTAATTAAATTTGTGACCATACTCCTCGGGGGAGAATTGTATATCTCTGGCTCTATTTTATCCGCATTCTGCCACATCTTGGATGATGACTCAGCACATCTTATTCATTTTAAGAATATTTTCACTGCAGATCTGACAAAACGCAAAGAAGGTACCAATGTGAGATTTCTAAAGATAGCTATTGCACTTGACCCAAGGTTTAAGAATCTGAAGTGCCTTCCAAAATCTGAAAGGGATGAGGTGTAGATCATGCTTTTAGAAGTCTTAAAAGAGCAACACTCCAATGCAGAAACTACAGAAGTCAAACCATCAAAAAAGAAAATCAATCTTTTGCTGGTGGCATCTGACTCAGAATATGAACATATGTTGGTCCGCACTGATTTGGATTGTTATCAAGCAGAACCTGTCATCAGCATGGACACATGTCCTCTGGAATGGTGGATGAAGCATGAAGGGACAAGTGAATCTCTAGCTCATCTGGCATGTAAATATTTTGCAGTGCCAGCTGCAACAGTGCCATGTGAATGCTTGTTCTCACTTTCAGGTGACATTGTGAACAAGAAGGCAGCAGCATTATTTCCTGCAAATGTGAACAAACTTGTTTGTCTGAGCGATTGGCTGAACAAGAAATAAGACTGAGTGGACTTCTAGGCCCTAAAGTTTTACATTGTTTTATTTTTTAATGCAGTTACCTTTTGTACATAATTCTACATTTGTAAATTCACCTGATAGAGATTGCACTACAGTACTTGTAGTAGATGAATTGAAAAATACTATTTTATTTTGTTTTTATAGTACAAATATTTGTAATCAAAAATAATATCAAGTGAGCATTGCACACTTTGTATTCTGTGTTGTAACTGAAATCAATATACTTGAAAATGTAGAAAACATTCAAAAATATTTAAATAAATGGTATTCTATTATTGTTTAAATGTGTGATTAATCACAATTAATTGTTTTAATTGCTTGACTGCTCTGGTATTTAGCCAACAGTTTGTAATGGATATCAGGTGTACTGTATTGGAATAAGTATGTTCTTATTGGGGGAGCTCAAGTAATAGAGCTTCCCCAAAGGTGTTCTTATATATTTAGCTATTTACACAGGATGCTACTTTGAGTACTGATTCTCCCTCTTGTTGTTAATAAAGTAAATGCAAGCTTGGCTCTATGTGTCAGACCTGCCTACAATGGTTCCAAAGGAAATCTAAAGTATAATTTGAATACAATTTTCATAGGTGCATGTGTTAATTTGCACTTATTTGAATACATAGACAATTAGTAAATGACTTTCAAAAAATATTTTCACTGTTTCTGGGCAGATGGCATGCCTGTCCCATTTCCCTCCTCCTCACATTATCAGTCTTGTTTTTCTTATCACTGCTCTCTTTCTCTGGGAGGCCTGAGCTGCTACTCTGCCTGTTTTGCTATCATTCTGTCTCATCTTTGAAATCTCTGTCTCTTTCTCCCTCCCTGTATTGTTTGTTCCTATTACTTTGAAATCTCTTCTCCTATTGTATCCCTTCCTGCTCTGCTTTTCCCCATCTTGTGCCATTTCTCGTTCTATTGAATCTGGAAGATTTAAAAATGTACTGATATTTTTTCCTGTTGTTTCTCATACTGCTTTCTCAGACTCAAGACTCTTCTCTTCAAAAGTAGAACATGTAGTCCAGCAGCCCTTGTACTATGCAATTAGAATGTTAAAAATTTTAAATAAGCCCCTGGGATGAAGGTGAAGGATTTAATTTTATGTAAAACACAACTCCAGAAAAAAACTGATCTTCATTGTTGTTAGCCTGTACCATTACTCATGTTTATGTTATACCACCTATATCTGTATTATTATTATTACTGCGTTGTATTATTTTAATGAGATTAAAGTAACATATTTCAATACCACATAATCATCTAGAGGTGTGGGGAGGGCAGACCATGTTTATGGGTTCTATCTTTAAAAGATTTCTATCCTTAAAATAAAGTTGCCATAGAAGCTTCTTCCTTTGTTACCTAGTTACCTCCCTGTGATGTGTTTCTGCTGCACCAAGAGGAGATTGTCTGTTGCTGAATTTTCACATTAATAGAGGTTGTTTTCTTTAAAGATTTTTCACAACTAATAAGGTGTCTCTTAAAATGGAAAAGCCACAGGAACGTTTGCCATCAAGACACATCTGTGAGGCGTGAGCTAATTATGATCAAGCAATTCTGACTCTAAAAGTGATAGGTTTTAAAAAAACATTTTGTGATGAATGTGAAACAACTGATCAATGCACTGGTATGTAAGACTCTATGTCACTCAAACAGCAGCCAATCTGAAGTTTTAATAGGAGTTACATACCATAGTTATACTTAACAGATGTCACCGTAAAAGCATTATTTTTTAAACTTTATTCCAGGCAGCATTATTCTCATTTAATAAATGAAAAATTCAGGAATGCATTCCCCTTTCCCACCAACTCCCACTTGGCACATACACATCATGCTCAAACTCAGCAGCAGTCACTAGATTATTAACTTATATTCACTCTGAAATATTCCTCCTCTCATTCTCTACTGTGCACACACAGTCAAATCTACCAGAATATCACACTGTTCTTGAAATGGGAGCATAGTGATTTTTATAAAAAATATTGTGTAAGTATTAAAATTAAAATAATTAGAATAATATTAGAATTAAAATAATAGCTTTAAATCAAATACACAGTCTAAAGTAATATTTAGGGATGGAAGAAAGGCAAACAATCCATCTAGGTGCATCCACTGCTCTATCATGAGTTTGTGTCTTTTACTGTTTTCTATCTAAGTGCTTATCTAATACTACTTGCAATATATTCATGATTGAGGCTTTTCTTGCTGCCTTTGAGTAATTTCCGCACATCAATTACCCACTCTGTAAAGAGATTTCTCTATAACTTCCCCCGCTACCAATTAAATAGTTTTTGTGGTGTCCTCTTTCACTATATCTCTCAGTAAACTATGTACTAAGAAGTCATGCCTTCTCTTAACCTTCCTGTCTCCAATTGAATGCAGTATAAAAATCTATATAGAACACAGTGAGAATGAAGAGCAGTTGCTTAATTCATATTATTGTGTGAGACTTTTAATCTGCTAGCTATTTCTAATGGATTTTCCAATGTGTTTGGAAGCCATATTTTCAGCCTATAAGACGAACAGCAATTATATTGTTTGGAACTTGTCACTGAGCCCCAGACTTCTCTTCAGTATCTAACAATCATATGATACATACTCAATATTATTTATTGCATGCATGTCTAAAATAGTCTAATCTTTTAAAAACTTGCTGCCACCTACAGTCAGTTATTATTCATTCAGAAATAATACTTTCAACAATACAAATACAATAGAAGTCTGCATAGATCAGTATCCGAATCTTTGAGCAGTTGTATTCTAGGAAATTGCCAAATGACTGAGTAATGATTTCTTAACCTTATGAATCAAAAGTAGGCGCCAAGTTGTAAGAACCATTTCCTTGTTTATATCTGGGACAGTCCAACTTTTCTTTCTTTATAGCAAAGCAGGTATTTAACCCCTTTATTGCAACTGGATCATATGTACTTTGACAGCAGTTTTTCAGCAAGACATATATTGATTTCATATGACGGGCTAGAGCTGCTTTTTACTCTGCAGCCTAATCTGAGCTAGACTAGCCTGCCTCACCTGAAGGAGCAGCCCGCAGGGAGCTTTACAGGAGAGTCCAACCTCAGCCCAGCAGAACCGTGCAAGAGTTAAGCACCAGAATTGCTTCTCCCAAAGTAGTTGAGCCCAGCCACTCCTCCACCTAGAGCCATGTTATTTCCTGGACATCTCAGCTGTCATTTAAAAAAAACCTTGGTTGCAGAGAAAAGCTTGTAAATGCTAACCATAAAAGCTCAAAAACCATATGACAAATAAAAATACCCCAAATGTATTCTTTTTTAGAATCTCATAATTTCTAAGCTAACCTCATGGTTATTTGAGACTTGATTCTTGATTTTTGAATGTACGGGTTTGGTAATACCATAGTTACCTATCCCACAGGGCGGGGCAAGGCTTAATTAATGTTTTTAAATTACTTTGAGATCTTCAAGGGAAAACAAAATTAAAAACAACAAACAGAAACCAAGCAAGGAAGCAAACAAAAAGGCATGCAAGTACAAATATTATTTAAAAATTCATTTAAACAATCTTGTGTATGGTCTGTAATACAAGTACTGTAAGGCAATCACTTTATCATGAAAGTTGAACTTACAGAAGTAGAATTATGTACAAAAATAACTGCTTTTAAAAATAAATCAATATATAACTTTAGAGCCTACTAATCCACTCAGTCCTATTTATTGCAAACCCCAATTGCTCAGACAAACAAGTTTGTTTACATATGGAGAAGATAATACTGCCTGCTTCTTATTCACAATGTCACCTGAAAGTGAGAACAGGTATTTGCATGGCACTGTTGCAGCCAGCATTGCAAGATATTTACAAACCAGATGCACTAAAGTTTCATGTCTCTTCATCCTTCATCCACCATTCCAGAGGACATGCATCCAGGTTGATGACAGGTTCTGCTTGATAACAATCCAAAAGCAGTGCAAACTGACACATATTCATTTTCATAATCTGAGACAGATGCCACGAGCAGGTTGATTTTCTTGTTTTGGTGATTTGGATCCTGTAGTTTCTGCACTGGAGTGTTGCTCTTTTAAGACTTCTGAAAGCATGCTCCCACACCTCATCCCTCTCTGATTTTGGAAGGCACTTCAGATTCTTAAATCTTGGGTTGAGTCAGAAATCTCATATTGGTACCATCTTTGCATTTTGTCAAATCTGCCATGAAAGTGTTCTTAAAATGAACAATATGTGCTGAATCATCATCAGAGACTACTATAACATGAAATATATGGCAGAAAACAGGTAAAACAGAGCCGGAGACATACAATTCTCCCCCCAAGGAGTACAGTTAATTAAATTTGTAACGCATTATTTTTTTAACAAGCGTCACCAGCATGGAAACATGTCCTCTGGAATGGCGGCTGAGGCATGAAGGAGCATATGAATATTTTGCATATTTGGCACGTAACTACCTTGCAATGCTGGCTACAAAAGTGCCATGTGAATGCCTGTTCTCACTTTCTGGTGACGTAAATAAATGTGCAACATTATCTTCTGTAAATGTAAACAAACTTGTATTTCTTAGCTACTGGCTGAACAAGAAGTAGGATTGATTGGACTTGTAGGCTCTAAAGTTTTACATTTGTTTTGTTTTTGAGTGCAGTTATGTAACAAATAAAATCTACATTTGTAAATTGCATTTTCATGATAGAGATTGCACAACTGTACTTGTATGAACTGAAAAATACTATTTCTTTTATCATTTTTACAGTACAAATATTTGTAATAAAAATAATATAAAGTGAGAACTGTAGTTTGTATTCTGTGTTTTAATTGTGCTGTATATATATTTATATTAATATATTTGAAAATGTAGGAAAGCATCCAAAATGTTTAATAAATTTCAATTGGTATTCTATTGTTTAATAGTGTGAGTGAAACTGCGATTAAAATGATTGATTTCTTTGACTTACTTGAGTGAGTTAATGCCATTAATTGACAGTCCTAATTTAATTACCTTGATTCAGTGTTGAGTCATGGGGATGTGGGTGTTAGGAGCAAATGAAGAGTGCTTGGTGTAATCAGAGGAGCTGATGGGAATTTTATACTATAAGAATATGCCATGTAAACTAAAGAGCAAAGTCTAGAAGTTTATGATTAGGCCAGCCATGACATATGGGTCAGAATGCTGGCCAATGAGGAACACAGAAAAACAACTACTTCCACTTCCAAAATGAGAATGTGCAGGTGGATACTTGGTAAGACAAAAACTGACAGACTATACAAAGAAACAGTATGAGCCATGATGGAAGCAGGTCCCATCATGGAAAAGCTGAGGGAGTATCAGCTGAGATTGCTGGGTCATGTGAGATAACGAGATGTGGGACATGTTGGCCACAGAGTACAAGAGCTAGTGGTCAGAGAACAAAGACCCATGAGGAAGATCTAGAAAAAGGAGGTTCAAGAAGCTGAAGGTTGGTTTCAGCTCAGATGTACTTCACAAAAATGCTTGGACAGGAGGAACAAGAACTGCCAACCTGGATTGATGGGACAAAGCAAAGAAACTTGAGTAGCATATAAAATCTTTAGAATATGTAATGAAGAGTAAAATTTTGTAAGGGAATTCAATAAAGAGAAAATTCTTACAGACACTGCCAAAGATTTTGGAATAACTAATATTCTTGTACTCCAAAATTTTCCATACACAAATTTTTCTGATGTACCTAAAGATTATTTTTCATTAACCTTGCTAGAAATTTAGAACTTTTACCCTGCTGAAGTGAGTGGCATCTTTTACATTAAGAACATAAGAAAGGCCGTACTGGGTCAGACCAAAGGTCCATCTAGCCCAGTATCCTGTCTACCAACAGTGGCCAATGCCAGGTGCCCCGGAGTGAGTGAACCTAACAGGTAACGATCAAGTGATCTCTGTCCTGCCATCCATCACCCCCCTCCGACAAACAGAGGCTAGGGACACCATTCCTTACCCAGCCTGGCTAATAACCTTTAATGGACTTAGCCTCCGTGAATTTATCCAGTTCTCTTTTAAACCGTTATAGTCCTAGCCTTCACAGCCTCCTCAGGCAAGGAGTTCCACAGGTTGACTGTGCGCTGTGTGAAGAACTTCCTTTTATTTGTTTTAAACCTGCTGCCTGCTAATTTCAATGGCTGGCCCCTAGTTCTGCTATTATGGGAACAAGTAAATAACTTTTCCTTATTCACTTTCTCCGCGCCACTCAATTTTATATACCTCTATCATATCCCCCCTTAGTCTCCTGTCTTCTAAGCTAAAAAGTCCTAGCCTCTTTAATCTCTCCTCATATGGGACTCGTTCCAATCTCCTAATCATTTTAGTTGCCCTTCTCTGAACCTTTTCTAATGCCATTATATCCTTTTTGAGATGAGACCACATTTGTACACAGTATTCAAGATGTGGGTGCACCATGGCTTTGTATAAGGGCAATAAGATATTCTCCATCTTATTTTCTATCCCTTTGTTAATGATTCCTAACATCCTGTTTGCTTTTTTGACCTCACTGCACACTGCATGGACATCTTCAGAGAACTACTCACGATGACTCCAAGATCTCTTTCCTGAATAGTTGTAGCTAAATTAGCCCCCATCATATTGTACGTATAGTTGAGGTTATTTTTTCCAGAGTGCATTATTTTATTTATTCACATTACATTTCATTTGCCATTTTGTTGCCCAACTACTTAGTTTTATGAGCTCTTTTTGAAGTTCTTCACAGTCTGCTTGGCACTTAACTATTTTGAGCAGTTTAGTATCATCTGCAAACTTTGCCACCTCACAGTTTACCCCTTCCTCCAAATCATTTATGAATAAGTTGAATAGGATTGGTCCTAGGACTGACCCTTGGGGAACACCACTAGTTACCCCTCTCCATTCTGAAAATTTACCATTTATTCCTACCCTTTGTTCCTTGTCTTTTAACCAGTTCTCAATCCATGAAAGGATCTTCCCTCTTATCGCATGGCAACTTAATTTACGTAAGAGCCTTTGGTGAGGGACCTTGTCAAAGGCTTTCTGGAAATCTAAGTACACTACGTCCACTGGATCCCCCTTGTCCACATGTTTGTTGACCCCTTCAAAGAACTCTAATAGATTAGTAAGACATGATTTCCCTTTACAGAAACCATGCTGACTTTTGTCCAACAATTTATGTTCTTCTATGCGCCTGAAAATTTTATTCTTTACTATTGTTTCAACTAATTTGCCCGGTACGGCCAAATTACATTGACTCCAGTACTGGTACATTGACTCCAGTAGCCTTTGAACAAGGCACTTAGTACTCTGATTGTATACTTGCGCTTCATTATCTCTTCTCTTAGAATTTTGCCATTTTCTCTATAGTTAACGTTCTTTCATCCAGATCTTAAATATTTGATGAAATTGGACCTAATGTCAATTAAAAATATCAAATTAAGACTACAGAATTTGAATAGTTTCTAGTTAAACTTTTGAAGTGATTTATTTTGTTTAGGGTTGATCTGTTACTAGCTAATTGAACCAGCTCAACAGCAGTGGAGCTCCTATGGGAAATTGGGAGAAGACAACAAATCTGTTCCTCATATAACCAACGTGATTTATACTGCGGTATTTGATTTTGGTCTGAGAGAGCAGCAGTGGGAAGGAGACATTGATTTTAGCTGAATACTCTTTGTTTCTGCACACATATAGAGAGCATAACAGGACACTCAGCTAGAAGTACCCAGAAACACTACTGGTGATTGGGATGTAGTTATTTTTATATAACAGCAATGTACAGAGTGTATAACCAGTCACCTACTTTTAGAAGAGAGATTTTGTTTTGTAGGGTGGCCATATTGAATTTTTCCTTGATTTAATACTAACTCAGATTGAAATTCAGAATGGGTCAGAATCTTCCTGTCTTTTCGATTTTCAGGAAGTACATAGCATAAAACACCATCTCTCTTTCACCAAGTAGTGGCCCATGCTCTCCTGTGTGTGGAGGGAACAATACAGAATGCTTTAGTGGAGACAGTAAAGCTGCTTTACTGAACATATGAGGGGAAACCCAAGTTTATTCTGATGCAGGTAACAGGTTTACTGAGTCCTTATGCTTTTAGTGGTTGAAACTGACCAAAAGGAAGAATGGTCTTGTGGGTAAGGCAACACGCTGGGAGCCAGGAAATTTGGGATTATTTCCTGGATTTGCTATCTTTGTGATTTTCCTAAATGACGATCTCTCTTGCTTAGTTTTTCCCATCTACACCATGGGGATAATCATGCTTCTGAGATCTTGTGAGGTTAAATGTATTAATGTTTCACAGGTACTCAAACTACGCCAATAAGTGGTATAGAAGTGCCTCAGGTGGGTTTGTTTTTTTGAAGGCCTCTGGGCAGTCTCATGCAGAATTACTGGCATTTTCAGGGGTTGTTTCCAGGAGAACCTGGAAGCATATGCACTGGAACTAGGTGAGTTGCCACAACCCTTGGCTTGAAGTGGTTTCCATTATAAACAGGGTTTACAGTTTGGGTCCATGACTCTCAGCACCTCTACTGTACAAATAGTTCCAGCATCCCTGACTAGAGAGAGCTGGACTGACATCTGAAAACAGCTGATATCCTTGTGCAGTGTGCCCAACTTCTAGGCAGAGATTGCAACAAATATGATCATCAATTACAAGGATGTTTTTCTTCTCCATGGACATGCCCCAAAGCTTCTGAGTGGTCTTTCTTCTCCTGGAGGGAATGATGACTCTGACATGCAGAAAAAAAAATACTAAGAATGAGACACTTTGGTACTCCAAAATCACAGATAAAACTGAAGCAATGCATATCAACAAATGAATACATAAATTGCAGAGCACTGAAATACAGTTAATGATGGCAAAAACCAACCACTGAGGTAGAAGTGCTGAATCACAGGCCTGAACTGAGGTAAACACAGGCATTTAGGCAAAACATGGAGGTGAAAATGTTTAGGTACTTCAACAAAAACCCCATGAGAGGTTGAAATCTGATTGGTGCTCCGGTTTGCAAAGGCCAAAAGCCAGCAGAGCCCAGGAAATAAAAAGTGCAAAGAGTAGAGCTGGCTGGACGTGGCAAGGGCAGGGCAGCCAAAGCAGATTTGACACAAAACCTCTTAAGAGCTGGCGCAGCAAGGGGAGAGCCAAGAAAATGACCAGACAGCTTCATGGGCGAGCACCTGTGTACCACCCTGGCTGTGCAACGCCCTGCCAGGTGGATCACCATGGCGGGGCCCTGCTTCTACCAGGTGCGTGTGCTGAGAGGGGGTTGGGAGCAGTGTCTCCTGCAAGCCCCCCCGCACGTACACACTGGGGGTCCTCATACCGCACCCGGAGGACGCCAGGCAGAATGGCCCGGGCCGGAGCTGGAGAGGGTCCTCCAAGAACCATCCCCATGCTGGGGGCGGGTGTGTCAGATGCAGACAGCATCCGCCCGCAGCCCCTACGGGGAGGCCTGGCCTGGCCACACGCTCCTTCTCCCCGCGCAGATTTGCGGGCGGGAAAAACCGTTGGGCGAAATCGAACAGGGAAGGCAGCGGCGCGCGCGCACTGGCGGGACAAGGGAGAGGACGGAACAGGACGGGCGCGCGCATGCCGTTTCCGGTAGGGGCTGCGCGTGCGCTGCAGCAGGCGCTTACCTCATTGTCAGCTGTCAGTCCCGGCGTCGGAGCCTGGCCTGATTTCCGGGGCGTGAGCTCCGCGGCGAGGGAGGGGCCAGAGCACGGAGGACGCTGGCCGGGTGTGCGAGGAGCCCTGCCCATCCAATCCCACCCCTTAGCTGCCAGGGGCCGCCGGCGTTCATCCGAGACAGCAGGACGCCGCGCCCGGGCCCCGCAGGAGGAGACCGCAGAGATCCCCCCCCACGCCCCGACACCATCCCTGCGGTGAGTGCGGCTGCGGGGGGCGAGTGCAGCTAGACCCTCTCCCCTAGGCCGGGAGTACCGGAGGGCTGCACCCCTCCCCTGTGTTGCGGGGCTGGAGGTCCCTTCCCCACCCCGGGGGGCCGGGCGTCCTGCTGTAGCTACCCCATCGTGTGGTGCCTGGGTGGGTTGCGGCTTGGCTGTGATTTGCTGGCTGTGCAGAGGATGCTGCAGCATCGCCAGGCTCCTAGGCCAAGGGGATGTGTCATGAAAAACATGAGCCTCCTGGGGAGAGGAAGGTTTTCCCTGCATGATACGCTAATCACAGGGCGCAGCCTTAACCTTTCATCTTGTCTGAATGACACTTGCAGCAGCTGATGGCTTCGCAGGGTTCACTGCTGCGCTACCCGTGCCTGCAGAGCTCTGCACCAGGGTCGCCATGCTGGTGTAGGGCATCCTTTGGGGGCAACTGTAGTAAGATGATGAGTTAAGAGTAGTCAGCTGCAATCACCTCTTCTTTATTTTAAACATGACTTTTTCCTGTTGCTGAGTAACACCCCCAGAAACAGCAGGGGAAACTGCTAGTTAAGGCCCTGCTGAAGGAAAAGAGTCCCTGCGAAGTGTGAGTCTATGCAAGTAGCACTTTGTAGGGTTGGGATCTAATATGGTAAATGCACATGCCTGAAGTAAACAACTTGAAAAAATAGATAATATTTTTCTCTGTCTTTCAGTTTTACTCTTGTGGTTATTTGCAACAATAGGAGGAAAACAAGTTTTGGAAGGAAATAAGTTCACATTTCATTAACCAGGGTAAGACCTTGCCTGTATCACCCATTGCTTCCTGTAACTTCATAGTCAATCAAATGTACTTTAATGTGCCAATGAACTTAGGCAACATCAAACCCTAACCTTGAGTTCGAGCAGCTCAGGCTCTGTCTTCAAACTGAGGGCTTGTCTACACTGCAAAATTAGGTTGACCTTCAGCTTCTGCAGTAATTAAATCAGCACTTACTGAAGTGGAAGGCTGTTGGGCACTGGCAACTGGAGTGAGAGGCATTGACAGTCCCAAATGTGAGCCCCTACAGGACTCAATTTCACAGCAGGGAACCTACCCTCAGTGAAATTAACATTCCTGTCAGTTTCACAACTGCTATTATTTCATATTTCCTCTCTGATTCCTGCTTGAAATAATAGCAGCTGTGAAACTGACAAGAATGCCAGTTTCACTGAGGATAGGCTTGCTGCTGTGAAATTAAGCCCTGTGCTGGGCTCATAGCTTGGGCTGTCAGCCTTACTGGGAAGTGGGGGGCACACAGAACAGGAGCCCTGCTGGTGGTCTGATAGCCTGGAGACCTGCTGCAGCCTCCTGAGGAAGAGAGAAGAAGGAGAACCCAGCTGTCTCCCAGTGAGGGATGGGGAACAGGGGAGAAGAGGAGCCCAGGCTGGGCTTGGGTTCTCCTTTTGCCTCCCCAATTCCTCTCCAGGAGTTGGTGGCAGGGCTCTGGGCTGCCAGGAGGTGATGTGCATAATGCAGTGTCTATACAAGCACTGAGTCTTGTAGCACTTTATAGACAGATCTTAGGGATCATGAGCTTTCGTGAGCTAAGACCCACTTCAAGCTCATGATCCCTAAGATCTGTTAGTCTATAAGGTGCTACAAGACTGTTGCTTTTGCAGATCCAGACTAACACAGCTACCCCTCTGATACTATACAGACTCTGTCACCCTAATTTACACCAACCTAAGTGCTATACATTTTGCAGAGGTGGTGTTATTAGGTTGATGTAGTGGGCAGCTTACGTTGGTGGGAGCACCATTCTAGTGTAGACACTGACATAGTTAGGTCACTGTAAGCTGCCTTATATTGACCTAACTCTGTAGTGTAGACCAGGCCAAAGATTGCAGAACTGAATGAGAACAGTGCTGTAGCAGGATACTAGTGTCCACCGTAGACATAAGGTAAGGAAGGGGAGACCAAAACATCATGACAGATACATGAGCCAGTACTTGAGGTAACTGCTTGCCTACATCGCTATGTAAAATTTATATTTAACACTTAAACAACATTTTCTCATTTCTTCCCATAATGAGAGAACTAAAAACATTTTACTTGTTGTCTACAATGGGTAAAAAAATCCAAAAACCTGTCAGTGGGCAAGCAGAGCATTAGAAGTTTGCTCGTCATAGAAAAGGGAGTGAAACTTAGTCTTTGAAGCTGCAATTAGTTTATTTTGTAAAGGTTTTGTTTGTTTTTTGAAAACAAAAGCTGAACTCAGTGGTTAATGCACCAGCTTCAATTTGTCAGGGGTTGAAAAGAATGCATTTGACGTATGGTTTATTGTTTAAACTGGCCTCAAGCGTGTTTTTGTGGGTAGACTGCTGTTGAAACTAGTGAATCTCCATGCAATCATAGAGGTCCATTTGCATGGGTCATGTTTGTTGTACTGATGCCTAAGCACCTATCACGTTTTCATGTTGCGTATGAGCCTGGAGACTAGGCCAGATGTGTGGGTTTTTTTTTTAAATATAGTGGTAAAATGCTGCTGCTACTACTAATTCTGGTGCAAAATGTAAACTTTTATTCTGGTCTATTTTTATAGAACCAGAGCCCAATGCAAGTCATTGAAATGTTTGTAAATTCTAATAGAAACAGTTTTAAAAAACATTCTTCTCTAGTACTTGCCATTCCAAAGTTCAGCATTATGATAGTGTTTGGGAATTAAAAAGTTACTTTTATAAACAAAAAAGAAACTGAAACTCTCTTGAAACTGAAAGAAATTCAACATGTAAACAAACAGCATACATAATGTAATGGATTCTGTGAAGGTAGAATTGATATATTTTAAACATTGGCTAAACATTGCAAAAGTGAATGCCTAAAGTTAGGCACATAAATATGGATCTGTCTGGTTATTATTAATGTAAATAACTTAAAAACATTATTATGCTCTTTTTCATCCTTTATTCTGTTGGAGTGGATAATGAAAATTGGTTAGTCAATTTTATTTTGTTCATAGTCAGTTTCATTATTAGGTTCCCAGTGTTTTGGCTGCAATCATTGTAGGGTATTATTTTGTAAATACAAATGAAAAACTTTGAACAAATAATGGGAATATTTTTTACTTTGAAAATTTCTATTTTTTGTACTTATTAAACCTTGATTTTTTTAAAAAGAGACACTAATTATTTATATAAGGAGTTAGTAATGTGGTTACCATGTTTTCTCCCCCAGAAACATGACCTCAGTCTGGCCAAATCATGTTTGAGTAACTTTATGCTTATGAATAGTCCCACTAAGTGTAATGGAACTACACACGTGTAAGTGTTTCCAAAACTGGGGCCTAGTATTTTCAGATCTGACTCTATCCTTTTTAAATGATTAAGATACTTGGAATTTGCCACTGACAGTGAAGAGATAGCAGAGCTTCTGTAGAACTAGAAACATTTTGCAAAAATCATGTCTAAATTAAAAAAAACCCTTGTTTGCATAAGCTGTCTAGAATTAATATCTCTGGAAATGATAACCTTAATTTTATTCAGTGGATACATTTATTGCATATTCTACTGTGATACTGTCAATATGCTGAAGTGTAATCAACAGGGCTGTCTTTTTAACAAGATAAAGGTATCCGTATTAGGTTTACACTGGGTGACTCCTTGCCAAAAGGGATGTTAAGGAGATCAAATAACTAGTGGTGCTTTCTGTAGTTAGGAGGCTAAAATGCATAATTTATTTTATTTCAATTTAAATAACAAAAAGATGGTAATACAAAGCGCTCTGGGCATCCTGGCACATAATTAATACTACAATCAAACCCCAGCAGCATTAAAATAATCATTTTAAAAAGGGGAATTCAGCCAGCCAGTCTACAAAATCTTTTCCCACCCCTTCATGGTTTTGGGAAGCATACCTTACACCCTCTCCCAAAACCCAGTCAAAGAGAGATCTTTTGTAGTATGCTCGGAAGGTCCCCAAATTCAAGTTATTTTGGACCAATGACAGTACAAGTTCCAGAGTCCTGGAGCCTTTAAAGTGCATGTCCTGCAAGTGGCCTCCTGTCTCTCGTAACAGCTGGAGCATCTCTGTTGATCATAGATGGGGAGTGGGGAGAGAGAAAGAAAAGATGCAAGCCCTCAGTTAGGTAGGTCACAGACTATTTGGGTTTCTATAGGTCATAACCAAAACTTTAAACTCCATCAGAAGACTAGTGAGCAGCCGTTGCAAATCCTATAGCACTCATATGATGCTCTGCTCAATAAGTGAGCTGCTGGGTTTTGCACCATCTTCAGACTGTGAATGGTTTAAGATATAGCCTTGTGTTAAGTGCATATCAGTAGTCTTGTTTGGAGATAACAAAGACATGGATAACTGTGTCAGAGTCCATGTCTGAATGGAAAGGTCTTAACCTCCTAGCTAGACACACGATTACTGGGCAGCAGCTAGGTTCTAGAATAACTCCCTAAACTGAACCCTAGTAACTAATGGCAGACATAGTCCTTCAGTCAAAGGGACTGATGTTTCCTCCACTCTCTCCACCATCATTGCTTCAGCCAATTCACACTCTTACATGCCACAGTCTCAACTAGACCATAGCTGAGGTGCTGAACTGCATTGTCTGAGTTGGATGAGATTGAGATACAGTTAGATATCATTAGCACACTGAAAACGCTGTATCCCACCTCTTTTTACTAATCCTCCTAACTGTCCCATACACATTCTGAACAGAAACCCTGAATACTTTCTTTAAACTCTCTTACAAGAGCAAATGAGAATACCCTCCAGAATGCTTGCACAAAATAATTTTAGTAGTATCCTTGGGTGTAGTCTCTTACTAAAGATATATATTTCATAAAATTCTCCTGCCTTAGATCCCACAGCAGTGTAATAATTCTATATTTCAAGTATCACATTTGTCATGGAAATTGATTCCACAAAGCAAACATGATTTCACAGTAGTGTCAAAGGCTGTCTACACTGTACCACCTTCTTAAAATTTTCCTCTGTTGCTACCTTTAATGCAGCTCCATTGATGGTGGCTAAAGACGGAGCACTAGTATAGATAGGATACTGGTATTTTGATTACACTAATTTAACTCATATCAGGTCTGCATGATGTCTTGGTGAAAACTGTGCCAGGCTGCCTTGCCAGGACTAGAATTCTTTATAGAGCCACCAGTGATGGGTAACTTTTAAAGAAAGACTAATGTAGACAAGGCTGAATATGAGGAGAGTATAATATATGAGAAAATAAAATGAGGGATCAGTTACTTGTATAAACTTTGGTAACTGGTAAATTTGTCATTAGAACATGAAAAGCATCTAAAATGTTTATGTATGAAAGCTCTTCTTCAGTATATAGTATCTGGAAATAATTGGAATAGAAAATAAAACATTTTGATATATTTGATTCTCCTTAAATTTAAGTAAAATTTGAATTACAACTTAATATTATTTTTAAAAAAGTAATTTGATGGCTGACACCTGGTGTAAATTTTGCCAACACTGGTTAAGGTTACTGTGACAAAGTTCCGAGTCTGTATTTGTGGGTCCTGCGCTTCCTGGCAGATTTAGGGGCCTCAGAAACTCATCCAGGCCCCAGAGTGAACTCCCTTTCTCAGTAAGTAATTAGGGGAGACAGAAACGGGGGAGCCCGGGCCCGCCCTCTACTACGGACTCCAGCCCAGGGACCCTAATAGTATCAGCTAAGATGGCTGACCTTTTAGGCACAAAACACAATACAATTCCCTGGGCTACTTCCCCACAGCAGTCTCTGCTTCTTCAAACTCCACTTCACCCTTACCTCAGGGCCTCCTTCCTTCTGTATGATATGTTGTCCAACACTCAGTCTCACCAACAGCATAACTTCCCTCCACAGCTCCTGAGTAACTGAGAGGTTTTTATCTGGTTTCAGCCAATCAGGTGTCCCAATCAGGCTAGCTGTTTCTACTCCTCTCTAGAAGCTTCCTGATTGGTCTGGAGTAGCCTTTGTTTGGCTATCCAGGGAACAGGGACCTACACATCCTGAGGCTGATATACCTGCCTTCCAGCACTCTCCTATACCCTTCTGATCTGACTCCGTCACATTACACATAGCTTGTCTGTGAAAGAATTGTATCTTGTTACATTTCAGCTGTGGGTCTGTGAAGAGCATGTTTGTTTCTTGTGGCTTCATTTTCGGCAGCCAGTCATTAAATGACTGAAGTCACCTTTTTCAACTCTCTTGTATTCAGAGGTTCTCATTAATTGTAAGAGTTAGGAACAAATGTTCCCATTTAGAGGGATAGGATATCTTTGGAAAATACTACAATGTGATACTTCTATGACCAAATGCAACATGAAATTAAAGGCCACTTTGTGTGTGTGTGTTAAAAACAGACTAGGGTATCCTCATTTCTCCTTACCCATTCACGATTGATTGAGGTAGTGAGGAAGATGGATTAGAACTAAGAATGTTTGACATTGAAGTGTAGTAGATATTTATATGTAATGCACGCAAGCACATGATAGCCAAACTTTTTTTTACAGATATGAGACGTGAACATGTGAGTGAGTTTCCATGATAATATTTTATGAAGGGAAAACTGCCCAACATTTTAAATGATAGGCTAAAGTTAGGCTCCTAAAGCTATCTTTAGACACTCGAATTAGATGAGTGAGGTCAGTGAGAGCTGTTGGTTCTCAGCATTCCAAAAAATATGGCCACATAGATGCCTAAATATGGGTTTAAAAGCTTAACTTTGAGCTCCTGTCTTTGAAAATATTGATCTACTTTTTATGAGTTGTGGTGCCATATTTTCTATTCAAATTTTATACTCAGTGGTTGATTGCACAACCTGCTTCCAACAGGTCATCCTATCCTTTTTTTATTTTGAGGAGAATGCAGCTTGAGTATCTCTGCTGAATCAACTGTGGCAGTACATCCTGGAGACAGGTGATCCCTGAATCAGGCTGATTGGGGCTTTACAGGCATAACCAACACTGCAAACTCCACCTATAGAACAGCAGGTAGCCAGTGCAGATCCTGAAGCAATGGTTTGATATGCTCCCAGCAAGATGCACCAGTTTCTAAATGAGCTGCTGCATTCTGCCTTGGCTTCAGTCTCAGAATGATTTTATGATGTAGCCCTATGGAGAGCACATTGCAGTAGTCTATAATCTTGAGGTAACAAGATCATAGATAATGGTGGCGTGGATTACATCTGAAAGGAAAGGTTGAAACTTTCTAGTCAGTTTTAACAGGTAGTTAAAAACTGATTGGACTACTGCTGTAATATGAACTTGAACAGCTGCTGAAGGTTTGAAGTCATTCATAAATTGCTAATTAATGTTGTATATATTCCCTCCATTCAAAGGGACTGTAAGGGCATGGAAGATATTGTCACGGAGGAATGCTAGGGGCGCTCTCCCCCTTGACTCCAGGGAAGGAAAGGGTGCTCATTTTCCCCCCCCCCACTCCTGGGAGGGAGAGGGTGCTCATTCCCCCCACCCCCACTCCTGGAAAGGAAAGGGTACTTTTGGCCATCGTTATAAGTTCCTGCCCTGTTACTGCATATTTCACATGCTGGAGTTAACCGGTTCCCAGCGCCTGCCTGCAATGTGTAGACTAACAAGACACCTGCTTGTATCATGTAATACTAACAAGATAGAAACAAGTTATTAGTTATTCATGAGGTATGCATGAGATGCAAATGTTTCTGTTATTTCTCTGCCTGTGTTTCCATGCCCAGTGGGCTTCACCCCAAGCATTGCTCCGATGCGTCGGGCTTTCCTCGTCTCAGTGGCAGCAGCGAAGGGAGCCCCCGTTGCGTGTCTGTCACTTTTGCCTTCAATAAACTCACTACTTTTATTCAACAGCTGTGTGTGCGCCTCGTTCCTACGGGACACCGAGTACCCTGCAACGAAGACTGATATTACCTTTGCTATTATCTCTGGCTGCTCCTCTCAAACCACCTAAACAACATAAGGTTGACCAAAGTGTTAGATGAGAATGTGTCTTGTGATTGTCATTAGTTTGAAATGTATGCTTCCAAAACTTTTGGTGGTTGGTGAATATTTTCTTAGTTGCTTGCAGTGCTATGCTACACCAGATTTAAAGATTTCAGGAAGCTGCTTTATATAAAGACAAAATGTTGAGACTTTGGTTGCAAATCAGTTGAATAGTTTCTGTATCTTTACGATATTTATGGAACCATAACTGGGTTGAAGTTTGGAATGTACCTTAAAATTTAGATGTATTATAGGATTCAGAAATGGAAGTGTTTAAAACCATTTCTCCAGACTTTAAATTTACTAGCCAGTATCTAATACTAGATAGTATTACTTTACCTTGTTATTCATGAAGTTTTAAGAACTAGCACATTTGTGTGTTTTGTGAGAGTTCAGGATTTACTAATTCTAATTGGAATTCATCAGGCATAAAAAACTCTTCTCTGAATATTCTTCTGAGATCTGCAGCTGTAAACTGCTGTACTCCACTATATATTGGTAGTGCTTTGGCAAAAATCTTATTGGAGTAACAGGAATTTTGCCGAGTAAACACTAAATTGTCCCAGCAATGCTTACCAGGGTGTAAACAGCAATAGAAGATGCTAAAGCTAACAAGTTTAATTGAACATTGTCATATTTAAAGTGTACTTGGCAGCAAGTAATTGACACTGCCAAAATCAACTCACATTACACAAGATTCATGAGAAAGAAATCACTGTACTCTAATGTCAGGCATATTTTCTGTTAATTAACTATAAGAAACTTGTCAGCATCAATTCCCACTCAGAAACCATGTGCTGATTTGTCTTATAAAATGATATAAACCACAAAATTCAGACTACCTTCATGGTGGTAAATTAAAAGAAAAAAGTTGGAGAATTCAGGATATCCTCCATTGCAGAATAACAAGTTGTTATGCTTACTTACCATAGTCATTAGGTTGCTTACTTGCTCAAAATATAGTAACATAGGAGTAATCTGAAGTTTAATTAAAGCATTATTATGTGGATTCATGCATCCAATACCATCCTTAGGTTTTTATTAATGCTCTCACTGAGACCAGACTCTCTTATTTTACAGCATGGTTAAAAAGCAGTTCTAGACTAAAAGATGACTGTGGATCTTAAAACACTTTGGGATCCATGATCAATCTCATTAGAGCCTTATCAGTGTGCTCACTTTTCAATTAAAATGTCATTTCTAACTGTCCTCTTTGCATACATAACTTGGATTTTGAAGCAAGCTGATCTTGTTTTGTGCATGTCCATTATTAATAAAGATTTTGCTGGCTGATCTTAGCTATCGGTGATCCCTGAGCTTCATTGAGCTTATAGAAGTATAACTGACTGGAATTTAGAAAACAATTTTGGTGATACAAAGTAGCAATGGAATTCTCTCAGGCATTGCAACATGAACAGGAATACAGCAGTAAACTTGTAAATTTGCTTAATCTCACAGACGGCATCGAATACTCATTAGAAGTAGAGCTATTGAGTTTTTATTATGATTGTTCTTCACACAAATACTGAGGCTAGTGTGATACCTTCATAACAAGTAGGCCTTCCATGGACTAGCTTCTAGCAATATGAACATTGATTAAATCCATTATTTGATTGTTAGAAACCTGTGCTCAGTATTATTTTATTATGATCCCTGTAGAGCTTATTGTTAGGTACTTCTCCATAATCTTGAAGAGAAGGAAGATATTAATAATAGATCTTAAGGAAAAATATGTTATTTCTTTTCCTCATATTTTTTTTTTTAAGGTATGGAATTTTAACATTCTCACTCATGTACTCACTTTTCTTGTAGAGTAGGATTCATGCTGACTCTTGTAAATATTTTTCCTGCTCTGAAAAGGTAGTGGCAGTGAAAGGGACTGTAATATTTACCCTTGTGTTTGGAGGTAGAATGTATCAGAGGAACATCTTTCAAAACCTCATTGCTTTGGGAGCCCCCATTTGAGTTTTGTGCTTGTTAGGACAAGATCCAGACATGTGAGTCTAATACTCTTTTTTTTTTTTTTTTGTGTGTGGAAATTTATTGCAGGCAATTTTTGTTAGTGATGGCCAGAATAGTAGGTAGGAAAGACTTGGGGTGGAGTATGGTGTCTTTAAACAAACAAACAGAAACAAAAATCAACAAATGAAGCTATTTAGGATTTGTTACAGAAGACTTCCAACTTCTTGGAGATCTTTTAAATATATTTCTGTTTAACATTTCCAAACTCTGGGTTGTGTTGCCTACTAATAAACATTATTTCTCAGCTTTGATGTTTTTAAACCTGGGCTCCATTTGGTGATAACAAAATATGTTGCATTCTGCTAATCAACAGTTAAAATAGTTGAACAGAAACACTATTCTGAATGTTTCCTTGACTTTTTTTAATGTAAAGAAAAAATTAAAGCAAACATAACCCATCTTCAATAAAAGTTTATCTTGAATGAGACTAGGCAATGTCATTTCTTTATCTAGCAGAGGAGAGTCAGAGATGAATGTGCAAAGTTCATATTGTTCAGTCTCGAATTACCATCTTCATGTGTTAGTGCTGCACAGTGAACTCCACTGTTTTGTAGACGCTTTTTTCCCTTTGTCTTATCTGTGAAACATATTACTATATCCTGACTTCTGCTGAAAATTTCGATCCCATTCACTTCTTGAATGCATCATTTGTAATTCTGTGTTGGAAAGAAGGCTTGTTGGATACACTGTCTTACCTAAATTCCCTAGTTTTATACAGTTGAATTATTTATGGCTGTTTGCTTTTTATATGTGCATAAAAAATTAACTGGCTCTGAGAACATAATGCTGCTGTATCAGTCCTAATTAGAAAGGAGAATGGGAAGAGTCAAAAGCAGGATGTACTATTCCTCTCTTGCGCACACATTTGTTCCAGCAATAACCTGAGATAATCTTTTCATAATCTGTTTGTTATGAAGAGCAAAAGTCCGTGGTCAGTTTTGACCTTAGTTTCTTGCATATTGCTGCCATTGCCTCCAGATATCCCCTCCCCCCGCCACATTTAGGAAAAAATCTATATACTCTGGCAGCATCTTTAGGCTGATTATTGAATTGCTGCTTAAGCTTATGCACAGCTGCTGAGCCAGGGATTTTTAGTTTACGAAGTATTAAAAATACTGTTTCACTTAAAATATCACTTATAAAAATGAACTTGTTAGCCTTTTCCCTGATTGTTAATGAATACATAGTATGTACAGCAAGACAGTTAAAGCTTGAGTATATTAAAATACATAAATTATTTACTTTTAATGTGACCTACATTTTGTTATCTGGGACACAGTAACCGGAATCTGCAGTAAATGACATGGCTGGAGATTAATTTGAGTGTTTGTCCTTCATTTTCATGGTGGAGGCAGCAGAAACAGTAACAGGACACCTGCTCAGACCCTCAGATTCCATATCTATTATTGATTGTTCATAATGCTAATTTGGACTGTTATAATGGTAATCCTGTCTACCGGCCCCATCTATTCTGTAAATACAAGATGAAGGTGATGTGTACCCCAGACTTTGACATGTCATTGTGATGGTCTTAATTTGTTAATAAGTAACTTTAAATAAGCTTTTCATCGTTGTACTGTTCCTGTTTCCTACATTTACATCTTGTCACAATTTTTTAAACAAACATGATTTCAAGTCTGTGATGGCTGTCAGGACTGAGCGTCACCTTGTTACCCCCTGCCTTCAATGAGAGGGAGTCTCTCTTATGGTAGCTGGTTGTCAGCTTCTTGGCATCTGTCAGCCCTTCAGCCAGTCAGGCATTCTCCTCTGGGCATAGGCCAGCCTTCCTTCTCCAAGCAGTTTAACAATAGATGTGCCACAAATCTCTTTGACCATTCCCATGTGATGTCCATCCCCTGACACTGGCTACTCACAGAATTGCCAGATTCTGCACCCAAAGGTGCAGCGTATCCTAATTTACCAGTTTTACTTCAAACAACTGCTCCTTTAAACCATGCAGCACTTGTGAGCCCTTAAATAAACTTTTGTTTCATTTATATGAAAGAATAAAGATTTAATTAAAAACTAGAGAGTGGTGGAAATGTGGTTACAAAACAAAATCATAAAGCATGATTTATCTCTCAAAGTCTCTACATTTATCAATAATTAACTTTATCTAATAAAGTAGATTTTTTTCCTCCAAGTTCAGTCTGTTCAGAAGCTGGTTGGTTTATCAATAACTAGGATACAAATGTTCATGAAAGCATCCCCTTCTGTCAGGGGTTTCCCGCAGTGAATGGATTCAGATTGTTTTCAGTATAACAGTGTAAAGAAAGGCAGTCTTCCATGTTTATTCACAGGCCGGATGAACCTTTCCCTTGTAGAGTTTCTTTTCTATACTTAAGAGGTTTTGATTTCTTGTTAAATAAGAACATAAGAATGGCAGTACTGGGTCAGACCAAAGGTCCATCCAGCCCAGTATCCTGTCTACTGACAGTGGCCAATGCCAGATGCCCCGGAGTGAGTGAACCTAAGAGGTGATGATCAGAGTGATCTCTCTACTGCCATCCATCACCCCCTCTGACAAACAGAGGCTAGGGACACCATTCCTTACCCATCCTGGCTAATAGCCATTAATGGACTTAACCTCCATGAATTTATCCAGTTCTCTCTTAAACCCTGTTACAGTCCTAGCCTTCACAACCTCCTCAGGCAAGGAGTTTCCACAGATTGGCTGTGTGAAGAACTACTCCCTTTTATTTGTTTTAAACCAGCTGCCCATTAATTTCAATGGGTGGCCCCTAGTTCTGCTATTATGGGAACAAGTAAATAACTTTTCCTTATTCATTTTCTCCACACTACTCATAATTGTATATACCTCTATCTTATTCCCCCTTAGTCTCCTCTTTTCCAAGCTGAAAAGTCCTAGCCTCTTTAATCTTCCCTCATATGGGACCTGTTCCAAACCCCTGATCATTTTAGTTGCCCTTCTCTGAACATTTTCTGTTGCCAGTATATCATTTTTTTTAGATGAGGAGACCACATCTGTAGGCAGTATTCGAGATATGGGCAAGCCATGGATTTATATAAGGGCAATAAGATATTCTCTGTCTTATTCTCTATCCCCTTTTTAATGATTCCTAATATCCTATTTGCTTTTTTGACTGCCGCTGCATGGATATCTTCAGAGAACTATCCATGATGACTCCAAGATCTTTTTCCTGATTAGTTGTAGCTAAATTAGCCCCCATCATATTTTATGTATAGTTAAGGTTATTTTTTTTCCAGTGTGCATCACTTCATGTTTATCCACATTAAATTTCATTTGCCGTTTTGTTGCCCAATCACTTAGTTTTGTGAGATCTTTTTGAAGTTCTTCTCAATCTGCTTTGGACTTAACTATCTTGAGCAGTTTAGTATCCTCTGCAAACTTTGCCACCTCACTGTTTACCTCTTCCTCCAAATCATTTATGAATAAGTTGAATAGGATTGGTCCTAGCCTGACCCTAGAGGAACACCATTAGTTACCCCTCTCCATTCTGAAAAATTACTATTTATTTCTACCCTTTGCTTCCTGTCTTTTAACCTGTTGTTGTTTCTCATGTTTTTTCATTGACTGACCTGGGATGTGGCAAGAGTAGATCATAGAATCTTACATTCCTTCACCAGCTGACTAGGGCGGGGAGACTTGAATGAGCCATCAGACACATTATTTCATGGTGACTAATTTCTACTCCAGTCCATAAAGCATATTTTTCAGTATAAATACATTTTCCTTAAATGTAATGCACATATACATCTTGCAGTAACTGATCCTTGACAGGTTATGAGCCTTCTGAAGATACCTTTGCATGATACTCACTATAGAAAAATAACCTGTCAGATGTGTTTGGTGCAGTGAGTTTGTCAGGTCTGAGATGAACATTTGGAAGGACATGGGGACCTTTTGCCCAGGGGTGTCTGTGTGCATGTCTACACAGCTGAAAAAACAAACCCAAACCTGTGCCAGCTGACTTGGGCTTGCAGGGTTCAGTCTATGAGACTGTTTTCATTGCTTTCGGGCTCAGGCTGGAGCCTGAACCCTGGGAGCCTCCCACCCACAGAGTCATAGAGCCTAGGCTCTGGAACCTTCCCACCCCAGGGTCCTAAAGTCCGGGCTCCAACTGTATATACATACCCTGAGTCACAAAGTCGTACAAACAGGATGTTTTATAGGTAAAATGGGGTAAAAAGAATTGAAGATTTTTTTAGGTATTTTTGACTGTTTAACATATTTTCCTTTTGTCCCATAATGTTAAAATTTATCTGGGAAGGGGAAGGGAAGAATGTCTGGCACAGAGTGAATGAAAAACCAAAGCTGAAAAGAATTTGTTCTGGTTTTGAAGTGAGGATGGGTAAGGAGTTGAATAAGAGTAGTCTAGTTATTCTGTAGAATGGAAAGGAGTCTTGCAGGTGATTTGCAAATGATTCTTAAAATATTAGGGTGGTGGTTATACTTCTGCTTCCTTATCATGAATAAAGGAGGCCTGTAATTTCTTCTTTCCAAAAATATTGTTCTTTTTTTTTCTTTTTTTTAGCTTTTAACCTTAGAAATATCAAGGATGTTAACTCTGGACTTTCCTGCTTTTTGGAGGCATTTGTAGGTGAGGGATTTGCCTTTGATCTGATGTATATTATGAATCCAGCTTAGCTGAGTGGGCAGAGGTTGTGAATCTTTAACAAACAAGAAGCTTCTAAATTTTCATTGGATATTGACATTAAATACATTTAAATAGATATTAAAAATTTTAAGTGCACTAAATATTTTTCCTCTATTTCTCAAATTTCAGTGTCTTGTGATGTTTTGGTCATTCTCTAGAATAGAATTTCTAATGTCATAGAACTAAATTTCTAATATTAAAGGAGGATCTAGGGAACTTGTCTTCTGTTTGTTTAAAAAATAATAAATAAAATCTTATGCATAATGAGAGAGCAAGAATGGGCACAAGTCTTAGTTTTTGACTTTGCAGGTAACTCATCCACAAGTATTATCACACTCTGCTAATCTTAATGTTAAACCCTGTTGAATGCTATTAAAAAAAGTTGCACATCTCCTGAATAAAAATAAAGTAATATCAGAGATCAATAGCCAAAGAATTTTCAGGGATCTCTCCAAAATTACTAGCATTCCAAAAAATTGTATATAACAGGTGGCATTTGCAATGCATCGTATATGTCATCTGCTCTTATTTACAAAGTCACAGTGTACAACCATTACTTACTTACCAAAAGCAATCAAAAAGTCCCAAAAGACAGAGTACACTACAGAATTAAAGTAACTTGTTGGTTGGATTTTTGAGCTCAATAACTGTACTTCAGAGTATCATCCTTTCTCTTTGACTCATCCTCAATTCTGGTGCAGTTTTGCCATAAACATACTCACAATTTTAAACTTTCTTTCACTTAGTTTTATTCATTACCCTTTAGTCAAGTACGTATAGGGTTGCCATCATTTGTGATATTACAAGTGCTGCAATTTTGGGTGTCTGCTTATGCTGCTCAAAGCTCTGAAATACTGAATGAGGTGCTTGGACTTCTTGTTACTGAACCATAGGGGACCATTGTTCAGCTTCTTGAGTGGACAACTACCTGTAGGTCCTAAATATTCTAAGAGGTTTTTGAGAAGAAAGCCATGCAGCAATGGCTTTGTCCCCAGTGGGGTTCAAATGGCTTGTGTTTGTGTTAATTCAGATAGAAGTCCAGAGACTAGGTGGCTCAGGAAGAGTAAGGGGTATTTAACTTCCAGTTGGAGAGCACAGTAGTTTTCCATGCAGTCTGGAGTCTACCAGGGAGATGTGGTTGGTGGGTAAGGAAGAAGGAAAATTTTTAAAACTAATTTCTATCAGAATCTATACTGCTGTTCTCACAAGTCAGTGTTGCCAATTCATGTGACTTTTTCATGAGTCTCGTGATATTTTAAGTTGTGTTTTTCATAAAGCTCCAGATGCTGAAATCAGATGATTACATGAGAAATTCAGCTTTCATTTTAAAATAATAGTTTTTTAGCCTGCCTTCAAGCAGACAAAAGGTTGAAAAGTTAAAATAAGTGTATCTTAAAGGCTTAGAAACCAAAAGGCAAATTAAAAACATGCAACACTTATTTTTAAATCAGTCCTGTTTTATTGTGTGGCCTGACACTGAGTTTGAACACTTGATGGTGGCAATACTACAAATGATCCCACTCTTTTAGTAAGATGGCTACCATTAGCAAATTGTTTCCAGTTGTAGTTTAAAATTTTTGTTTGCTATATGTTGCACAATTGACTAATGGTGGTTAGAACACATATCTAGAAACTCATGAAATACGTAAAGGTGTTTTTCTGGTATAATTAGGCATCCATGGGTCACATGATCATTTATAATGTTTAGCTGTATTGTGTTCTCCTGAGTTGTTAGTTCAAGTGTAATATTTTCTTTTTCATTTCCTCAGATTCAAGAAACGTTCAAGGACCAATGAACCCAATAGCTCATGGAAGAAAAAAATCATATCAGGACATCCTTGGTTTCCAAGTTACCGAAGTATGGAACAAAACCTTTAGGGAGCACCCTACAGCCAGTGCCAAATAGGACAGCAGTTACCTTGTCAGGGGATTCTCAAAGCAGTAGTGGCAAAAATTGCAGCAAGCACAATGGCACTGTCCGTATGTCTTCCTTTGCTTTTAGCTGGCAAAAATCAAATAAATATCACCTTGGTGATCAAAGTGGTGGTGAGTCTAACTCTGCCCAGAATTCCAATGAAAAACTAGTTGATTGTGAGAAGTATTCTCCCTCTCAAGTAGGATTTGGTAAAGATGTGCTCAGGGTGAGTTTGAACAGCACGTCTTCAGTAGCATCAAAAACAGCAAAGCAAGTCAACATGTTTGTGTCCTCTACAGAAGAATTAAACCAAAAGTCTTTACCTGGATTGTCTAGTTCAGCGAAATTCACCAAAGGTACGTTATTTGGCAGGATTTCATATTCTGGACTCAGTGCTCCAAAATCGCATTTAAATGGATTTTATGGAAATAGGCCATCTGTAGACTTGCAGAGGTGTAGAATTAACTCCAATGCCACCAGAACCAGTTCAGGAGAAAGTATGGCACAATCCACAGACAATGCTAAATCTTTTTCCTGTGAAAAAATGGTTAGATCACAAAGTTTTTCACATTCCATTCAGAATTCTTTCCTACCCGCTGCATCCTTAACCAGATCACATTCCTTTAATAAAGCTGTAGATCTTACAAGGCCTTATCAAAAACAGCACCTGGCTATTAGAGCATCTCAGAGGTCAGCTCTGTTGTCAAGAAATGCACGACAGTTGGATGTACCCAGTGGAAACGAACCTCTAAGATATGGATTTACCAGGCCATACACTGCTATATCAACCTCTGGTTTAAAGAAGCCACCGCTCTCAAATGGATCCGGGGTACCACCCTCTTTGGGGTATGGAGTGGGTCGTCCTTCTTTACTGAAACCTACCAGACAGCAGTTTACTGGAAAGATCATTATCGATGACCGCAAAAGTGCAAGTACTGACATGTGTATAGTGAAGGTCTCTGAGATTACGGTAAATGACAATGGAGCCATTGAAAAAAAAGACATAGAAAATGACAGTCAACAAACAGAATGTGACAAAGCCCTTCATGACAGTTTGGGGAAGCATGGCTCTAAAGTCGTATGCATGGATGATGTGGATGAAATATCAATATCTTCCTTGTCCTCTTCTGAGAAGAATGACCTGAGTGAAGACTTCAGTGATGACTTTATAGATCTAGAAGATTCAAACAGAACAATACAAGTGAAGCAAGAAGTCATCCCTATTGAAGAGTTATCGCATGGAGATGCAACACCCGTAGATCCAGTTACTTCTCTCAAGGAAAGTGAAAGGCCTCATTTTAACACCGAGGAATGGCTAGATATAGATGTTTCTGGTAAATATTTTGTTGTTCTTTATTTTTTAACTTATTACTCCTGAGGGCCTTCTGTGCCAAAATTAAAAATTGTGTGCCAAAGAATTAAAAATTGTGTGCACAATATTTTAAAATTATGCAAAATTCTGCAAGTTTTATTCGTCAATAAATAAATGCAGAGGCTCTACCATGGCAGTAGGGAGCACAGGCCACTAGCTGTGCGAAGGTGGGAGATCACCCTGCAGCCTCTCCATCTCCTCCGCCCTGGGATACAGATTCAGCGGTGACACAGCACAAGACCTGGACCTGCCTCAGAAACACCCTGGGGCCCTGCCTGTCTGCACCAGATGTGGGACAGGCAGGATCCAGGGGTGTGTGTGTGTGGGGGTGGGGGAATTTTGGTTGCAGGCAACACAGTGGGGTGTCTAGGTGTGCGGGGATCTGGATGCACAGAGGTTCATATTTGGGGAGTTCCAGGTGCAGGGGCAATGAGACTTTGACGCTTCTAGGTGAAAGTTGTTGGGGCTCAATTATATGGGTCGTGGGGGAGGTCTCAGCAGGGGTCTTGGGTGCTGGGGGAATGGGTTTTGATGGGTTCGAGGTCTGGGTGCAGCTAGTTGGGGGTCAGCGGTGTGGGATCCATGGAGGGGGCTCAGGGTGGTGCACAAGGGTAGGACTCATCAGGGTTTGAGAGCAGGGAGCTCTGAGGAATTGTCTGGGTTCAGGGGTGGGGGTTTGGAAGCAGAGGGGGCTCTGCGTGTATGGGGGCTCCAAATGTAGGGATTGAGGGGGTTAAGGGGCTCTGGGTGTATGAGGTGGGGTTTGGTGGGGGTGTCTGGGTATGGGAGATCCAGATGCATGGAGGTAGAGCAGATAGGGGAGCAGCTTCTGTACATTGACCCTTCCCCTCCGCAGCTGAGGAGTGATGGGAAGTAGTGGAGGATGGTGAGCTTCCTGCAGTTGGGAGAGGTATTATAGAATATCAGGGTTGGAAGGGATCTCAGGAGGTCATCTAGTCCAACCCCCTGCTCAAAGCAGGACCAATCCCCAACTAAATCATCCCAGCCGGCTTTGTCAAGCCTCCAAAGGAAAACTGTTGTCCTGTTCTAGATATTTTTAGAAAGGAAAAACTGATGACAGTGGCAATTTTTTTTTTTTTTAAAAAATTTAAAACGTGATGAACTTAAGTTTCAGTTGATGGCTCTCAAGAGTGAATTGTGCTCATCTTTGACATTTATTTCAATGCAGTATTAGTAAATGTCAATTATCTTATACTGTTGAAATACAAGATAGGAATCCAATGAAATATTGACCCATTAGGTATTGCTTGAGCTTAATGAAAACTCCTTATGGTAAAAACTGACATTTCTCGCCAAAGCTAAAGATAGTTTAAATATCTGCACTATTAGTGTAGCTCTTGTTTTATCCATTATTTTTGCAGTGGTATTACTTCATTTATTTTGCTTTTTGCAGCTGTTGCAATATACTAGGAAATACCTTTCTTCAGAGCTGATATTGCATCACACTCTGGGTCTGTGTGCATGATGAGTGCCTCATACCCTGTATGAGATTGAGAATCATTTGCTGCTTTGTCTTGATCTGCCCTCTTTCTTAGAACTGTGGGTTCTAAACAGGTGTCTAATATAATAGCCTAAACATTGTCAGAGCACTTTTAACAGATAAATGTGCTGTAGACAGAGGTATTGGAACAATTTGTATAGTGGGAGGTGCTGAGACCCACTGAACCAAACTGTAAATCATATATATGAGGGAAACCACTTCAAGACAGGGAATGTAGCAGCACCCCTAGTTCTAGCACTTATGGCTATACATGCTTATAAATTTATGGCAGAGCTATTTGCCATGGGAGTCATAACATCAAATTCCCAAGGATAACTTTGTATTCTGTTATGTTTAGGAATTTAGACAAGTTAAGAATTTTAAGTTATGGCTCCAGTGGCAAACAACTCTTCCACACTGTACATGCGTTTATAAAACCCCAATCGAGATCCTCATTCCTTTTCACATAGCAGTAACTTAGATATAGATAACACCTACAGAAGGGGAAGGTGTCCCACTTGATGGCATCTACCAGGGGAAATCAGCATGCCATGGAGGTGGCATGCCCCTTCCCCCCAGGTAGATTTGCACAAGTGCATTTATGCACAGAAGCAAAAGAGATTGTCTATGCCATTAGAATAGTACATGGCTTCTAAAACAAACCTGTTTAAATCAGAGGCACTGGTTCACACTGAGGAATAAATTCATGGCAATTTTAGTTTCTCAGATCTTTTGAGGTTGGGGTGGGTGAATGCCCCACTCAGAGGGGTTGGGGATTATGGGGGACGCAAGCCCAGTTTTCTCTCCCATTCCTGGTGGAAATTTAAAGGCTAGTTGGAGAAGAGAACAAATGGTCCTTCAGGTTCTCCAGAGATGGCTGTGGGAGGAACATCATAAAATCATAGAATATCAGGTTGGAAGGGACCTTAGGAGGTCATCTAGTCCAACCCCCTGCTCAAAGCAGGACCAATCCCCAACTAAATCATCCCAGCCGGCTTTGTCAAGCCTGACCTTAAAAACCTCTAAGGAAGGAGATTCCACCACCTCCCTAGGTAACCCATTTCAGTGCTTCACCACCCTTCTAGTGAAAAAGTTTTTCCTAGTATCCAACCTAAACCTCCCTCACTGCAACTTCAGACCATTACTCCTTGTTCTGTCATCTGGTACCACTGAGAACAGTGTAGATCCAACCCCTTTCAGATAGTTGAAAGCAGCTATCAAATTCCCCCTCATTCTTCTCTTCTATAGACTAAATTCATTCCTTCAGCCTCTCCTTGTAACTTATGTGCACCAGCCCCCTAATCATTTTTGTTGCCCTGTGCTGGACTCCTTCCAGTTTTTCCACATCCTTCTTGTAGTGTGGGGCCCACAACTGGACAGAGTACTCCAGATGAGGCCTCACCAATGCGGAACAGAGGGGAATGATCATGTCCTTCGATCTGCTGGAAATGCCCCTACTTATACAACCCAAAATGCCGTTTGCCTTCTTGGCAACAAGGGCACACTGTTGACTCATATCCAGCTTTTCATCCACTGTAACCCCTAAGTCCTTTTCTGCAGAACTGCTGCCTAGCCATTCGGTCTCTAATCTGTAGTAGTGCATGGGAATCTTCCATCCTAAGTGCAGGACTCTCGCAGCTCAGGGCTAGTATAGCTCTGAACTACCTTGTAGTGTTCTGTTGTGTACATGTCTCTTTTCCCATCCCCAACTTCCTGACATCTCTCTTTTGGGTTGAGAGGGAGTGATGTTTCTTTCCTTTTTTACCAGACTCTTGTTGGGGTACATGTTACTCCTTTTTCTCTCTGCTCCCCCATGTGTCTCTTTGGACGTGTGGTCTTTGAAAAATTACTAGCAAGCTGTTCTCTCTGCAGCAGAAGCTGCATAGTTGGCCCTGTTCTTTACTGATGTGCGAACCTGCCAGAGCGCAAGATTCCTGCAAATAGTAAGAAAAAAGGGAGAGATCATGTTAAAATAACTTCTTAAAAAATCACAATTGGCAACTAATTAATTATTTCTGAACCTTGCTATTTAAAGAAGTTTCCGAAAAAAGTTAACTCAGCCATGTTTAAATGCCTGTGAACATGGGCTTATTATGTTTGTTCAATCATAATATTGTTGCTAGAAATGTATAGTAGATATGTAATTTAGATTAATATAATCAATGTCAGTAAAGTTTTTTTTTTTTTACTAGAGGAAGGTTGCTGTAGCTCTTGGAAAGCAACTTTGGTTTTAAATTTTTTGGACAAGGAGAAATTGTTTGGCACAATTATTGAGTTTTTTAATAATCTACATTCTTCCACTAATTAATGGGCATTTCATTGCACAGATTTTCCTTGAGAGGTATTACTGTTCTGCCAGTTGAAATCTGTCTGTCTGGGCTCTGCATACTTGAGTAATTCACAATTTTTTAAGTCACTTGTTCTTTTTAAGAAATACTTTTCACTCTGTTAGAATTGTTACAGGGCTGGAAGAGGGGAAAAAGAGAGGCTGGTAGAAGGTACTTGTTAGAAACTCAATATACCCATATCCTAATACTGGTGGAAGAAAATTTGTGTTGGTTTTTTCTTATGTTTATCATTGATGACTTTGGAGAATGTTTTAATATCCATTGCTACACTTCCATTCAGATCCTTTTATATGCTAATAACACAGAACATAAGTGCTAATTTAAATCTAAATTATTTGGATTATTGACTGTTTTTATTTTTATTTTTATTTTTATTTAAGCAGTAGATGACAAGAATGAAAGCACAAAGCATACTATTGGGAACAACTTGATTTCTCCAGACATGGACTACAGAGCTGGCTCCTCTTTTGAACTTTCTCCATCAGATAGTTCCGATGGAACATATATGTGGGACGAAGAAGGGTTGGAGCCCATTGGGAGTGTCCATCCATGTGGAAGTTATGAGTCTTCAGAAATGAACAGCATCGTATGTATATTTTCTTTGAGATTTTTATTAGCTTAACATATTGCAGAAAGTGTTAATTTTCACAGAATTTTTCATTTCCTAGTTACTCCTTAGTTTATATCTTTGTAATAAATTTCCTAGAAATTCTGAGCCCACCTAATGACAAAGAACCTACAATAAGAATAATCTTTAACTTCAGCTATCTGAATTCCCTTTATCTGAAAATCCTAGCTATCCAAATCCACAGTGTATTCTTCATGGAGCAGTATGTTAGTTAATAGCACTTCTGTTTATCTGAATGCCTGGTTCTCCAAAAGTTTTGAATCCCCTTCCTCTCCCCCGCCTCCCCACAAATCTAGATAAATGGTAGTGTATTATAGCTAATGTGTGCATTTTAAAAAGTAATAAGGAGTGAAATATTTAACATTTACTTACTCCTGATATTGTGGTCTGAGCTTGGTTAGAGTACCACTTTCTTCCTCCAATGTGGTGCTAAAGGAACAACAGCGGGCTTATTTTCCTCAAATTGGCATGTTCAATATTTCCTGTCAGCCTAGGAGCGTGGAGGATGAGGAGTTGATCCCAGCTCTTTCAGCCTGAGGTAGAGCTTGTTCTTGGGAACAGGAATAATGGGTTCCTCCGGCCTGCCAATCTGTTAAATAAATCCCCTCTGAACCTCTGTTTCATCTCAATGTCAGCAAGCTTCCTAGATCATAAGACACATGTTTTGGAGGTCGCAACTCTAGCTCCTCACTAAGACAGGGCTTTTAGTTTAATGTTTAGAGTTTTGTGTATGAGATGAACACCTACAGTAATTGACGGCTTAATATGTAGTAGGAGAGATCATCTGCCTTCGTCTGAGACTCCATTTCCTATGCAGGTGGTATGCTTGGTAGTATGGCTCTTGCCATGTCTGTTTGAAACTGAAATGTTGTTCAGTATCAGTGGGAAAGTTCAGCACCGCTACTGACTTTTCACCTATGTTCAGTCAGCCAGCTTCAGATTTCCTAGTGGGCTAACGAGGCATTTCAGAAGTGTTGCATTGTTTTTTGAGAAATGTTTTTCATGATACACACAGCGTCTTGCTCATCCTTTGCTTCACGATTTCATATCTGTGGAACAAGAGTGACATATCATTTGATTGAGAAGGCCTGACTTACTGATCCCTTCCAGAAGAAGTCACATTTGTCTATAAAGCTGTAAACAAGAATAGGTAACTTTCACTAATTTTCCTCCATGTTGTAGAGTATGTGGACAAATGTGATTAGTACTCACTGGTAAATAAAAATGAAAAACAAAATCTAGTCTCTTTTTGTTGTGATATCACCAATATGATTACACTTTTTAATATGTTAAGACAAATACAGAAACTGCAACATCATCTTTGACTGACTTAGTCATACTTCAAAAGGTAAGCAGGATCAATCTTGATGAGTGCTGGGATGGGAATCTTCCAGGGAAGACTTGCGTGTTGAAGTGGGGCCAGTGATAGTTAACTGATGATTCTGCATAGTCAGTGCTCTATTCTGGTTTTGTCGACCACTGTGCAAGTGAAAGGTAACAGCTTACGAGATGTGACATTGTGGTCTTAGGCAAATTCCACTGAAAAATTTCAGCTACCTATGATGGTATTCACTATGTGTCTTTAACCTATTGTTTAATGTTTCTGGTCTCTGTTAAACAGCTGTGGTGAATTGCACAATCACTTTATGTAATGTATATAATTTGGAAAGCACTTTCAAATTCTGTGGATGAAAGAGGCTGTGTAGATGTTAATGTTACACATTTATCAACAAATATTATAAGACAGTCCAACAGATGTCCTGAGTGAAGTAGTGTCCCTTCAGAAATCTTAGTTGTGTGTGAGCTGTTAAACAAGTAAATGGTATCCTGATACTACATCTTGTGTGCTATACATCTTGATATAGTAAATATTGAATATACTTATGTATTATAGAATTTTATGAGAAACTTCAGAAAATGTCTACAAGAATATCTTAAGTGAAGAATTCTGCTTCCCTAGATCTCTGATCTGTTTGGCTAATCTCTTGATGTATACATGTAACTTGGATCACTGCCAGTGGGGGTTGTACACAGTTTTGAACAAAAATATACCCGGAAGTGTAGAAGCATGTTCACACACACTTTCAGTAGAAGCATGTTCACACAC